>JAVYIG010005005.1:0-146610 GCA_035222895.1 Strongylocentrotus droebachiensis
CTGGTACATTTTCAAGGATATTATGCGAGGTAGCGATCCCCCCCCCCCAGAAAAATTGAGGGGGGGGGGGACGTGTCCCCCGTTCCTCCGGGATCGCCGCCCTGACTACTACTACTGCTAATAATAATGTAGGGCTGTATATTGTACTCCAAGTTAACCTTTGACGTTCACTTTGTTGTCCTAAAAGTTGTAAGTTCAATAGTTGCTTTAATTAGTCTCTTTAATTTCTATAGACTCTGTGTCCCTATTCACCACGAAGCATATTTATGAATATGACGGACAAAGAAAGCGGACAAAATATACAGTTCCTCAGGTGGACAAAGGAACATCCCTTCGCTGCTATTATGTAAAAATGTGTAGAGCAGGTGTCACATGCATATTCACCTGTTCTACACAGTTTTACATAATAGCAGTGAAGGGATGTTCCTTTGTCTACCTGAGGAACTGTATATTTTGTCCGCTTTCTTTGTCCGTCATGTTCATAGTGCATGTTCCTCGTTTCATGTTCACATGCCTCACATGTCACAGACATTAAATTCCTTTGTTCACTCTAAAAACCTTTCACAAGAAATCCCTCTCCCTCCTCTTCTGTCATCTGACCACTCTTCCCGCCATAACGGTCACATGACACACCACACTCTCTCTTTTAATTGACCCACTTTCTTTGAATATTCAGTATGTAGTCACATGACTAATTTCCTTTTGAATATTGATGAGGATGTTATTGTTATACTTATTGGCTAAGTTGAATATGCATGCATGTTGGAAAGAGTAGGGAATAAACTTAGAGCTTCTGAGCAGAGGGGCATTCTGAACCAGAGCTACCAAACAGCAAACATCGCCTTCTCGCTTCCTCCTTTCTGTTGTGGAAAAAACCCATGCGGGCTCACACAAAACTGAGCCCTTCAATAATAATAATAATAATGATAATGACAACATTAATGTTTATATAGCGCTAAATACTAATGTTTCAAAGGGCTGTGCTATCATTACCCTGTTATTAGCATTCGAGGAATTTATTTCTACCGGGCACCCATTTATTACACCTTGGTGGAGATTGCCAAATGGAAATTAATATTTTACCAAATGACATTAAAGCCACGGTGGGACTCGAACCGCCAACCATGTTATTGACAGTCCGGTAATTTATCAACTAGACCACGACATCTCTACAGAACAATCCGCATTGAAATCTATGATGAAGTATCAGATGACAAATGATATGAAGTATTCGTATTAATAGATATGACTAAGCGAATCGATATCCTACAAACAAACACTACATATCTTTGACCCATTAGAGTCAATATTGATAACATATTGAAAAAAGAGCATTGTTTGAAATGAACACTATTAATGCATAACTATATTAACCTGTACTGTATCAGTTTTATTTGTGTAATTTTATTTGGGTCAAGTAGGCATTTTCGCACATTTGCTGACAAGTTCAGTTTAGTTTTTGTTTAACACTAAGACACTTATTGCGTGTGATCTGTATTCGTAGTGCATCATTTAACCCATACTTGTATGTTTGGAGCCAGAAAGATGACAAATCTGTGTTTAAGCACAATGAATTAATACCCTTCTGGCTCTGAACAGATGTAGTGACATAGACCACGTTACCACGGTTACTTTAAATACATCTACAAATAATTAAAAAACTATGCGTTGCAGCGTTCATGGAGTAGCAAATCATGCTTCTGTTTTCAATTGTGTTAAATGAGGATATATTAATTATGATAGTAGTAGTAGTAGTGGTAATACATGTAGTAGCAGTAGTAGTAATAATACAAATAATAATAACAAGAGTAACATTAATGATAATACTAATACTACTACTAATAATAACAATAGTCGGTTTTTGTATAGCACTCTTGTCTGTCAAACGTAACCCTTTTTGCGCTCCAAAATTATTACCCCGACTTCGATCAGCACGGCTACCATTTTGACGCTCTAATATTTCAAAGAATAAATTCCTTTCAGGTAACCATTTACCTCACCTGGGTCGATGGGGACACATGTAAATTAATGTACTGGCATCGGACATAAGTGCAGCGATCAACAGTCCGGTGACGTAACCACTAGACCACGGCACCTCAACATGAAAGGATATATTACACTCTGTAATATGTACACCATCTCCACTCCCTGCAAAAGGCTCATAGAGAAGACATGAGACATGATATACGGAAATGCCATTCATCATCATACGCAATGCACCTGTGATTACTCTCTGACCCGAGAGCCTGATGGATATGGAATCACATTGAAACTGTTTGATTCAGCTGTTCCTTAAAAGTGCACACTTTAAATAAATGAAGAATGCTTACGATTAATGGGCGTCAAATAGTAGATTAAATGTGATATCCGAATTAGTTCGCAGGGTAATATCCACAAGCATGACAAGTGGGAATGAAAACGTAAATACTAAATATTTGTGTAACATCACCCTATAGTATTCTATGGTCACTTTCGTCTAAGACGATTTAAAAAATACGCCAGTAGATTTCCTGACAAGCCGATCTGATGAATGAGATTTGATAAGTTTGTATAGGTAACACATTCAGCATATATTAAATGATTTATGAAATAATTCACCTGCAATTGACGCAACACTAAATTGTAGCAATACTCAAAAGTTGGAAATTGCTTCGCCAAGTACTGGGCTTTTCAGTATGCAGGAGCTTATTTTTGTATCAATATGTTATGATCAGGCCATAAATATTAGCTAGAGAGGAGGAATACACTCAGTTCATTTCAGTTTAACATTTTCATAGTCCATGAAAGAACATTGAAATCAGGTAAACTTAATACATCCGAACCGTGCACGAACATGATAAATCCCATGCCATTGGTAACGTAAACATAACGTTAGTTTGATTCAAAAGTGAAATTGAGGAAACTAAGGATATGATTGGTCCCACAAAAATAGCAACGAAAACAGACATACCACATTTTTCTGTCTTGCACTCATCGGAACAAATCGCAAAAAATAAACTGAAATGCAATTTCGGCTTTATTCTGAAATTGAAGTTACATAACTATAGAAAAGCTTGCATTAGAGTTATATTAATAAGTTCACTTTTATTATAGGTTATGGAGCATAAATCATACATGTCACGACAGATAATGCCACAAACATTGATTAGAGGGCAATTAAGAAGATATGTATAAAATAATGCACAAGGGGGGTAAGAAAGGATTGAAAAATCATTATTTGTTGGTAAAAAGTTGTACAATTGACTGTATGCATATGTACATGTTAGTGTATTGAGGACATGTTTGTTGCGTTTAAATACAATTTTAAATATAAATTTTAAGTTAATTCTGTAATCACCATGGGTTTAGTGTCAAATCATTGATTATTAAAATACCTTAAATTGTGTTGAGTAATGTAGTGTGTAAAAAATATCATTGTAGTATGAACAAAAGACACATCAGTCTACAAGGCCACCAAAACGAATCGAAAACACATAGCAAATATTTCATAATAAGATTTATAATGCACATGTAGCAATAATTTAGGAAACGCTGAAAGTACAAAGTGCCAGGGGCGGATCAAGCCGGAGGCAAGAGGGGCGGGGGGGGGGGGGGGGGGGACCCAATCCGTGAGAAAATATTTAGTTGCGACTCCAATTTTCAGGAAATATTAGGCGCCGACTCAGCCAGCCGGTGAATAAGCGTGGGAGGGGGGGGGGGGGGGGGGGGTTAAGAGTTTTTTTTGTGGGTCAGTTTTTCAGGAAATATTTAGCGGACGCGTGCCGGGTTGTTGAACATGGTACCAAGATCAACACTTTCACAGTGTAAACAATATTAACTTCCTAAACTATTTCACAAGGGGTGGCCGTAAGTTTACAAGCGCTGCAATAACCACGATTATATCATCAACCAAAGGAATCATTGAAACTGGCAATTGTTCCCCTAGAATAAGAAAAGTCTTCATTCTCCCTATTGCCCGTTGAACGTGAATGCGTGCATAGGCAATTACTTTGGTTTTAGCAACTTGCTGTGGTGTGTGTTGCTCTTTTCCCTTGCTAGGTGGTGGGATTTCTAGACTTGCATGCCGCAAAAGAAAACTTCTTTAATGATGAAGCCTCTATCTGCTAAAATTACATCACCAGCATCAATCAAATTAAAAAACCCTGATTCTCTAGTGATGAGAACATCAGAGGCCCTCCCTCCCCATGCTTTAGATAAGAGGAAATAGCCCCATTCGGAGCAATAGCAACAAGGAATTTAACTGTATTGTGATGTTTGTAATCCGACCATGTTAATTGCTGCCTGGTTGAACAATTCTCGTGGTCTCGCAATAAACAGTTCGGTACAATCAATTGTACATCGAAGATTTTTATATTTTGATCTCAGAGATGTTGGTATTAGGGATCTACACTGAAACTGACTCGGCCACACTATCAATGCTTTCAACTCTTGTGCAAGGAGTTTTATCCAAGTGTTGAAGATTCGAGAGGTGGTTGCCACTGAAATGCCAAACAAGCAGCCAAGGAATGACATTGTAAGTGCAAGTCTTAATTTAAAGATAAAGGTGAGTTCTGATAATGCGATTGCATTGTGAAAGAAAAGGTGTGGAATGGATCAGAAACAGTTGATCATGTAGCATGTAGGTATTGGTGTGCAGTGCAAGGTTCTGGAGTCATCAAAATCATCACAAATTTGGCCGAGTCTTGGTAAAGTAACAAGCACTGTACACATAAAGCTATATATGGGACAACACACATGGTGTCGGGGCTACGTACTACCTTGATTTCCTTGTCTTTCTATGCTCATTACTCAGCCAGTATACATTTTCTTCCAAAATTGTTTGGCACATGTCATTTATTTGTAATCTTGAACATTCAGTGTAAGTTTCGTTTGATTCTGTGAGAATTAATTTTTATTTTTTTTACCAGAACTGGAGTTTATCTTTAAGTAAGGTAAGAATCAGTTCTTGTTTTGAGTCAAGCATTCTTGATGGGCCTGGTTTCTGTGGTGTGGGCTTTTTCTTGCCCCCTGCTCTTGGTGATGATCTTGGTGATGACTTTTGTCCTGTCCAGTACCTCATTTTGTGGGCCTTTGGTGCTAGAAATGAGTGAAGGCATTCAAGTTTTTCTTTGGAATCAATTCCTGTGTAACTGTTCACCCTTGCATCAGATGCTAATACTATGCCAGTTATGTCGAAATTGGCATATTTTCCGTTGGATTAGGCCATGACACTGTCGGTTCACTTTCCTTAAAATGTCTTGAACATATTCTGTGTTGAGATTTTGGTTGCCAGTTTTTACCATCTTTGGCTTTCCTATTGATGAGTTTGATCCAGCTTTTTCGCCTCTCTGGAATTTTTCGCTCAGAAGGAAAGGGAAGTAGCTGAAAGGGCGGTAGACAAATGCAGCTCCCGTTCTTTTTTCCATTCAACTGACACATTTGGCCATGCATACCAATGGGAAAGTTTTTCCACTCTGTTCGAGCAGCCGGTGATGGCACATATTCTTCCCATGATGTAGTTCTGGAAGATAAAATATGCAATAAACAAAATAAGAACCATGTAGTAAGGTAGGCCTACTCGACAATTCCCCATTCCCTCCTGGCCCCCATTCAACAACAAAAATCGTTAATTTTTGTAGACCTAGATCTACTTCAAAATTAAGAATTGTTGCATGCACTGCAGTAACTAAGAAATAATCATATCATAAGCCTAATAATGACAATTTAAGTCCGTGCACCGTTGGAAAATTAATCATTTTATCATCATCATCAACAACAACATCATCGTCGAAATATCGCATATCAAAGGAACCATGATACTTGATTATTTTGATAGGCATTTGGTTCTGGAGAAGCTGAGCTGAGCTGAGCTGCTAGCTGTGACCGAGTGTGAGGCCACTTCGCAGCCTCACCAAACACCGAGCAACATGACTTTCAAAATGGTTTAACAAAAGGCAACAAACAGATTATTGTTTTAAGAGCTGTTGATGTCAATCAAAATCATAGTAATTATAGCTAGTAATATTATTTATTATGACCAAGGAGATGAAATAGATTGATAAGAAGAAATATACAGCGAGATTTTTTTCGAAACAAATTTGTAGTCTTGTCCGTTCGCGGGTTGAGCACGTTGATCACAGTTGGCAGAGCTATTCTATGTACGAATGACCTGACCCCGGAAGTTGATATCGAAGATTCGCGCAAGCGCAGACGATATCTGTAAACTCCCTTACTACATTGATTTAGGGTTTCATTAGCATACATTATCATAACTATACAATAAGGGAGTTTACAGATCGCACATGGTACAAATGACCCCAAATATCCACAAATCTTTTACACATGGAGAAGTTCCACTTTGAGCATCTTAGAATAATAACTGCCAAAGTCCTAGATGTGCTTGAAAAGAATACTTCCACCTGCGTATTCTTAGAATGTACCGTTGGTGCATAAATGAATAATGTTACATAACTTTCATGAGCGCATATCCAGTATTCATCTCTGGTGGGTTTTACCTTTTTGGTACAAATGACCTTTATCTGCCCATGCGCAGATTGTATCTGTAGACTCCCTTATTAAACAGTGGTGTCGCTAGATGGCGCTGTGGCGATTTTGTATTTCCCCTGCTTGACAATACTTCCTATCAAATTAAGTTAGAAGTAAACAAAATAATTTTAATGAAAAGGTGCCAGTTTTATAATTATTACCAGTGGGGCGCTTGGAGGGGTGCTGCTCCGAGCTTCCGAGCCTCAGCCTCAGATCCGCCCTGCCTGAGGATAATTCCTACAAAGTCTGGCTAGAACCCAGCCATGCATTTAATTGCAGTTATTAAGACACTCGGGGAGGGGTGCCGCCCAAGCTCCCCTGGTATGGCAGCCACCCAATCAGAACAACGTCAGTTAATTTGCCTCGAATCTTTCACATCTATGTCATTATTATTACTATTATTATAAGATGGGTAGAAGAATCCCTGCAATCTGATTGGTCAATTACCATGTAGATAATTTGTTTGGATGCACGCGAAATCGGGAATCGATACCACCGATATCTCTATCGTTATTTTGTAATACTTTTTCTTCTTCCAGATTACTGTGTATATTTAACGTGAAGGTAAGTCATTACATATGTTTTCGTCCATTGCACCAACCATTAACAAAAAAAACATGAAATCATGCTTTCCGGTAATTACCGGGTAATTACCGGGTGCATGGCTGTGGCAAAATCATGCGTCCGGTAATTACTGGAAAGCATGCTTTTGCCATGTATCCGGTAAATGTGTAAAATAACATATTTTTGTATTTTTTACGATTTTTAACCCCATTTTATAACACAGATGATGCACAGGTTTAATTCATAGGTCGGTGGAATTGTGTGCACGCGGTACCTTCAAATTTGGTCTAATCAAAGGTAGCTTGTGCACACAATTCCTACCGACTTACTCAAACCTGTGCATCATTTGTATACTGTATCATTAAACATGATTTCAAGGACACTACATTTGGCAGTTTATTTACACCGTCGAAGTAAAAAGGAACTCCTCACATTTCCGTTGATCCATTTTCATTGATGTCAGGCATGATCGGGCACATCGTCAAAAAAGACGTATGCCACGTCATTAGGGAAATAATTGAATATTATATGGTTAATAATTTAATGCAAACAAAATTAATATGCATCCATAAACTTGCAATACGTGAACCTTAACGGGATAGTTGAGTTCTTGTTTATGACCGCAAATGCCTTCAAAGTGCACGGTTATTGATCTTATTTTCATTCATGACACTTCTGGTGCCCTTTTAGAACCTAACATTGCTATGAAGGTAAAGTTAGACCCCAAAATGTTTGAATTTAGATTGAATACGATCACACCAACTCAGCTCCACTTTCAAAAAAGTACGGTGACCGTTTAATAATGAATGAATTAATTAATATTAATAAAACACGGGCCGGCTGGTGGTGTGTATGATAACCAACACGAAAATGCCAACAAAAAGCAATTATTGGCATTGGCTGGAATAAAACGTATAAAGCGCTATCTCGTTTTTCAACGGCTGGTTCACAATTACCGAATATTTGTGGGACACCACAAATATTAGTAATGGTTATATTTATGGATATTTCAGCCGTCTCTGAACCGATTTTGATCAAATAAACATGATTTTGTCATCTCAATTGTAAATTCCTTCAGATTTGACACTCAGTTTTTCATTATCTCACACAAAATATTTTGTGTAGCGCTCTCTGCAACAAAACTGAACTATCCCTTTAAAGTTTTATATGCATGACAAGTTTAATTTATATTTTGAATGCTAGCTCTCAATGCATAAATTTCAATACAGAAATGTAGTGTTACATGTATTTGTATTCATTAAATCGTTACGCGATTTGTTGAAATAAATAAGTTTACTAATATGTTTACCGTTGTTTACAGATTTTTTTATTATTTATAAACGTTGGTTGTGCCATGGTGAGAGAGACTGTGAATTGTGTCGGCCTGGCTGCGTTGTGTGTGCAAGGATAACTCACCAAAGGCAGGGACCATGTTTGCTGATAACAATAAAGATATAAATAACCAGGTTGACGGATCAGTGGTGAACGGAAGCATCAGCGTCGCTACGATTCCTCCAAAGTTGTATCCCTCATTGTTGTATTTCAAATCGAATTGAGGAGAGGCATCTATCAGGCAAGGGGATCTGAAATTGATCAGATTAGGTACTTTCCCCCAAAAGGGGAGCTTGGAGTAGCACCCCTCCACCAAGTGCCTCAATTACAGCAATTTATCGGAATCATCCTCGGATAGGCCGGATCTGATATTGTTCAGAGGCCTGGGGCATCCACTTCTCCAAGAGGCTTCGGGCAGCACCCATCAAAATGGCAATTATTATACAAATTGTACTTTTTCATTAATTTTTGTTGTTGAATTTAAACTTAATTTGATAAGAAGTACTTGCCAATCAGGGGCACTTTGGTGGATTCATATTCCACTGCGCCATCTATCGATACCAGTGTCTAATCTTATAGTTGTTATAATGTATGGCATTAAATACACCCTAAATCAGTATCATAATTTTCATTTATTATCAATATCCATCAAAATAAATTTATATGTGTACAAAGTTAGTTGATCTCTACGTATCCTTCTTTCTCATCTTTCCCTCTTTGGTGTCTACCATCACGTCCTATCCCTCAAACACACACACACACACACGCGCGCACGCCTCCACATTCGAGGACACACACACTCTATCTCTCCCTCTCTCTCTTTCTTCTCACTAATGTTTTTTTTAAATATTAATTTCATGTATGAGCAGCAGGAGGCATGTCGATGATTTAGGGGTAGTTGAGAACATTGGGTTGAAAAGAGACCCTTTTTGTTGTTGTCTCTCTTTGTTTGCCTTGTCAAAAAATTATATAAGGTGAAAATTTATTGTCATAAGGTTATTTCACTTGTTGGCATTCAAAAGTCCCATTTAAAAACAAATTTTGGGGGGACCCCTCTGAGGTTCTTTCTTAATCCCTCTCTCTCTATCTCTCTCTCTCTCTCTCTTTCTTTTTTCTTTCTCTCTTCGTATACTATCCCTCTTTGTTAGTTTCTTCATCGCATATTCGTATTCTCAGTTATCCTTTCCTTTCATACTTTGCTCCATTATGTCATTATCTTACCATTATATTGGACTCTGAAATATAACCAAACCCCTTTGCATGAATAATGAAAATATTTTGCCTTTATTCTTAAACTGTTTTTACCAAGTTTTACTCAAAATCTGTATAAATTTACTTGTTCAATTTGAATAAGCCAGTTCAGAGGTTTTCATAGAATCAGCAGTCTCTGTCAACGCATACGGGATGTCTTAAACATTAGAACGAGAATTCGATTGTTAATATCGTTAAGAGGTACTTCATTATTTTCAATGAAATTTCTTGGATCATATTGCAATAATATGTTCTACATTTTGTTTTAATTTTGTAGAGATTTTGGTAAGAAGTACAAATGGAGATATGCTTTGGTAAAACGTAGCATGATTTTAAATGTTACAACATTGAAAGGTATAGACGTACATTACTAACGTAACACAGTAAAAGGTATAACATAATACTAGTCATCAAATATCCATTACTCGTAATGGATCACAAAGATAAAGAATGTATGTATACTAAAATAATTTACGTTTGCAATACCAGTGATATATAGGTAAGTCATTATACGCATTCTCCTATGAGATTGTTTTGTTCTTTAAGTTGCATGTCAGTCACTATATTCTAAAGGATCTTGGTTATAATGGTATGTCTGTTCTAAAGATATGGCACTTAGATTGTCCTTAACAAATAAGGAACGTACAACATGCTTATAACGTGAGAAGCATTGAAATATATAATCACGGTTACAGTATGCATGGACTCATTTACGATTATACAACCATGATTTGTAACGAAACATGGGGGAAAGAATGGTTTTCAACCTGTTTCTCCCCAAACATATCGGTGCGGTTAGTATATGCATGTGATACAATCTATCTACGGAGACTAAATCAAATTGGACATCTAAAGACTTTTTTACGGTAAAACATATACATAGCAAATTCATATCAAAATGTAATATAAAAGAAAAATATTTAATGGAAAACATTTAAACCAATACAAATTGTGAAACTTCCGTGTTATATGAGCTCCTTTCAAGCAAACTCTTGTAGCGTACAGCGATCATTTGATATTCAATGCATTCATTCTAACATTCTAATAATATCTCGATATAATATAAAATAAATATAGTTAAAGTGGGAAACAGTAAGAACAATATACATTGAGAAACTATGATGTATTAAGAGTTTTTTTTCTATCAAACTCTTTAGCATAAAGAAAGTTTTTGATATTCAATATATTAAAACTTTTTTGTCTACATAGAGTCAGTTCACTTTGTACATGAATATACACGTAGTGAGTGGGATATATTTGAAAAGAAGACTCCCAAGAGATGCGGTTGCCAAATCCGATTACTGTTTTTATTTAATTCGACATCTGTTGTGTTGATTCAATGCCTTTATATTGAAATTATACATTAAATTCCACTTATAAATGTCCAATGCAATGACTATGCTAATGCACATTGTTTATTCTATGCATTCATATTCGCAGGTCTAACGCTGAATTAAATATACATAATTAAGCCACCAAGATATTATCCATAGAGCATTATATTTCTTTGACGTTCCTTTGATGAAGTCATTTGCATAACTTTATATCTGACACTTCGGACTCAGGCGTACAGGCTCGGACACTATGTTGAATGTATGATGTATAGATTTGGCTCTCAGTATGTAAAACATGGTAATGTATTTTTGTTTTCTTTAATGGCTATACGTTATTGGTGTCAACAAAATCCTGTTAATCTATCAAACACTTTTCTTGATAATTGAGACTGTATATAAATCTTAATGGTTCCATAGCCATTATTATGCAAGATGCAGAATATATCTCGATGTAGTCATAGTAATTGACCTGTCAATATACTTCCAAGTGTTTTTCAGGTTATTTGGGTATTAGCAAGTTTCATAGACGTATACAATGGTAGAAAATATGTATACGATCACAATATAGAGCGTCTGTACAGGTTTATCAACCAAATGCTTTTTGAGGAACATCAATGATTAATTTCAGGAAGAAAAGAATCAATAGATTATCCGAAGATGTCTCGGTCACGGCAAGATTAGAAAGCAAGTCGCTATAGTTAATGGTGACATATTCTACATCCCTTTCATCCAATGTGTCAGATCCCTCGTCAGACGACTTGGTAGAAGATACATTTATGGACGTTTCTTGTAAATCATCTTCGAAACTGTTGGTTGGTGATTCTTCAGAATGCTGGTCCATGCCTTCGCTCACTTCCTCCCTGTGTTTCTTGAAGGACTTGTCCTCTTCAGGAAGTTGATCACTGGTTGATGTAGTCATCTGTTTCTTTTTCTGTACTCCTAAGGACCCTTGCGCTTCAACTACTCCCTGAGGGTTTTCAGGTCCAGTTACTCCTCCTTCTTTTTAGGGATAGAAAGTACAAATATTGACATCGGTGTTATTTGATACAAATCTTAAAATGTTATTCTATTTTCCCCTAATTTGGGCTAATATCAACAAATGTGACCAGAACACACACCTCCTGATGAACTTTGTCAAAGTAGATTCACAGATCTTACCATACCAACGCGTTTTGAGGATATCATAACATGTATGTGTTTGAACTTGTTTGAGCGTTTCCTGTCGAAAACCATTCATTTAAATGAAAAGCATATCTTCTTTATACTATTTGATAATCCGTAATCCAGTCTAACGGTAACTTTTAATACTTAGTGTACAGTTGGTAAGTTTCTCACCATAGAGCATATCATCGGATGAGCCATGTACACCATCAGTGGTGTGGTTTGAAACCTCTTCAGAAAGTTGTTCTATGCATTCACTCGCCTCATCTCCGCGGTTCTTGCCGGACCGGTCGTATGCACGAGATTGATCAGTGTTTGCAGTAGTCTCTCGTGTCTTGGTTTGTGTTTCTGACGACCCTAGCGTTGCAGATATACTACCTATCCCGAATAGCTCTTGAGAACCCTCTATTTTATGAGAGTGTTCTGGTCTGGCTTCTCTTCCTGCTTCTTGGAGATAGTAAATATCAACACGAGCTGGTACAGAATAAATGATAGAAATTATCCTTTGAGTGGACCCCCCCCCCCGGAAAAAGAAAATCAACTTGCAAAATTAAATTAAATGAAAGTGAGGTAAAACAATCTGACAAACGACATAATGACACACATACAAACATAAACCTGTATATCCTGTATAATCATGCGACATGTAAACTTTTCAAGTGGCATTACCAGGCAGATGAAAACAGAGAATTATCATTATAATGATTGCTTTAATAACGATACGTTTTCCTTGGTTCTGGTTATGTAAAAAGGAGGCATAGAGTAGATATTCATTACCGATTTTCATTAGTATCACGAATTAGATAAATTTATTAAAATAATTTCATGGTGACCTTACCTTGTGGAAAATAATGGTCAGCAAGGTCTAACAACTTTGCAGCCACAAGCGCCCTCCTTAGTTCAATCCGTTCATCTTCTCGGGACACACCTTTTCTCCATTGCTTCAGCATGAGATGGGTTCCTCTACTGGTGACCTGTTCGTATCTCATGTTGGTCTTGAGAGCTCTCGCTATGTCACCCTGTATAATTCCTAACTGACTACCGAAGCTATCGATTTTGGCCTCATCGTAAAGATCATCGGCTATCTGCTTCAAGATGGTCGCAAACTCATCATTGGATAGTTTCGCCCTGAATTGTATGAACAAATTAGACAAATTAGAGGGCACATTTCTTATTGTTTTGGCATAAACAGGTATATAAATTATATTTAATAAACGTGTCATGAAATAAATACGCGAAACCACCCATAATATGTTATGATAGAAACGTATCAGGACAATTACCCCCTGGGCAATCACCCCCCGGAAAATTACCCCCCGGAAAACTACCCCCGTAGGACAATTACCCCCCGGAAAATTACCCCCCGGAGAATTACCCCCCGAGGACAATTACCCCCAAGGACAATTACCCCCCCGGAAAATTACCCCCCCGGAAAATTACCCCCCGAGGACAATTACCCCCCGGGACAATTACCCCCCGAGGACAACTACCCCCGAGGACAATTACCCCCCCCCGAGGACAACTACTCCCGAGGACAATTACCCCCCGAGGACAATTACCCCCCAAGGACAACTACCCCCGAGGACAACTACCCCCGAGGACAATTACCCCATGGACACTACTGGGCATGGTGGCTCAGTGGTTAGAGCGCCCGCCTCATGAACGGGAGGTCGTGGGTACGAACCCCGGCCGAGTCATACCAAAGACTTATAACAATGTAAATAAAACGTTATTATTATTATTATTATTACCCTCGAGGACAACTATCCCCCAGGAAAACAACCCCTGAGGACAATTACCCCCGAGGACAACTACCCCTCCCCCATCGAGGACAACTCCCTCCCCCCTCCCCCCGAGGACAATAACCCCCGGAGGACAACTACCCCCAATGACAATCACCCCCGAGGAATTTATAACACTGTGACGTATAACGCAAGCTTCTCTCCAAATTGCTATTTACAGAAAATTGCATAAACCTTCATTTTCTTTGTTATTTATGAAGTTCATTTCAGTCTTTTCAAATTATAGTGGGTGGAGATTGCCCAATTCCCCTGTAGTTTTGCTACCGAGTAAAGAACAGGAATTACATTTCTTAGAAATTGAACAATACATTGCGCGCAGATGAGTACGCATTACAGCCTCTCTCATCATCAATGGCACAACAAAAAAATTAGGATGTAAGATTTCCTTTGTGCATCCTCTGTAACTCTTTTAATCAGCTGATCGTGTATTTGTCTTTGTATGTATACGGGGCCCTCATCCATGCCATGATCCATAATTAAGGTTTTCTTCACGTTATCTATTTATTTCTGTTGTCATGCTGAAGTATAATATGTTTTCGTGTACGTTAAATTATTTTGAAATAGAAATTGCCTTCAAGTTATATGTACGGTGCCATGTCAAAAGAAAATAAATATCCGCTCTCTGGTAATTCATCTCATTTGATTTTGTAACTCCAGCACAGCGTTTTTCAACCGGGGTGCCGCAAGTCAATGATTTGGAAAACGTTGATTTTGTAAAAAAAAATCAAATACCAGAAACGGTTGAAATATGTAATTAAATGAGAAAATAAAATTTTGAAGATACTAAAGTGTCTTCCTTCCTCGCTCGCTGACAATATTTTGAAATCAAGGCAAATAAGGGCAACGAGAGGCCCGAATATCCTCATATTCGTGTATCAAGGTCATGACCGAATATATCACTTTTTATTTATGTTAATTCGGCGGCAAGGTGCCCGCATACAGTACTTTAAATAGTTTCTAGTGTGTGGATTACAAACTAATTTGTTACCAGTTTGAAAATGTCTTCTCCTTTTTATTCTTAAATGTGCCCATACGTGTTTGTATAGCCCTTGACAAGAGCCAGAGTCAAAATTAATAGTCTGTAAAGACTTTGGGATTTGGGAGAAAATTTTCATTTCTTAAGAGGGTACCGTGACTAACAAAAAGTTAAAATAACGCTGCTCCAGACAAATGTGTTTCTATGCATTTTGAAAAGCGCTGGACAATTACCTAAAACTTACATTCTTCGTGCAAATTTGCAACCGCACTGGCGTTGCATAAATAATAATAAAAGGGAAATGTGTAGTAATGAGGAAGACAACGTGCTATAGTATTTGAAATAATATGGGTTCATGCAGGGGATCTTATGGGCTCGTAGCCATCTCTCAATGTGTCAGATCATCTTTTGCTATTGAATCCTGATTGTCCAGGGGGGTAATTGTCCTCGGGGGTAATTGTCATCGGGGAAAATTGTCCTCGGGGGGTAATTATCATCGGGGGGTAGTTGTCTTGGGGGGTAATTGTCCTCGGGGGGTAATTTTCCTCGGGGGGTAATTGTCCTACGGGGTAATTGTCCTCAGGGGGTAATTGTCCTAGGGGGTAATTGTCCTCCGGGGGGTAGTTGTTCTCGGGGTAATTGTCCTCGGGGGGTAATTGTCCTCCGGGGGGTAGTTGTCCTCGGGGGGTAATTGTCCTCGGGGGGTAATTGTCCTCGGGGGGTAATTTTCCGGGGGGTAATTGTCCTTGGGGGGTAGTTGTCCTCGGGGGGTGATTCTCCGGGGGGTAATATTCCAGGGGGTAATTGTCCTTTGGGGGTAGTTTTCCGGGGGGTAATTTTCCGGGGGGTGATTGCCCAGGGGGTAATTGTCCTAGAACCGATAGAAACATCCACACAAAAATGAAGTTCAATACGTGGTTTCGTTTGCAGAAGGATGTCCCAACATTTACAGATGCATAATATGATGTAACACACAGATTAAAGAAGAATACAAATTAGAAGTAGACGAAGAAGTAGTAGGAGAAGAATAAGGAAAAGAAGCAAACAGTTATGAGGGGAAGGTAAAAGAAGAAGAGAAATAATGAGGAGGATTTAGGAGGAGAATAAGAAGAACAAGATAAAAAGAAGAAGAAGTTGTGGAAGAAGGTGAAGAAGAAGGAGAAGAAGAACAAAAATTAAAAAGAAAGATAGGAAAAAAGTGAAGAGGAAGAGAATCATAAAGATAATAAAGAACAATACAGAATAAAAGGGAGTTGGAGGAAAAAAACAAGAAGAAGTGATGTTTAATGTGATTTAAAGTTGATGTTTCGAATTTTGAGCTAAAATATACCATGAATGACTGAAATGGATAAAAAGCACTATTTTTAGAAATCAGTGTAGTAAATTGGCAACTGCTGAATTTCAGAGTACTTCATGCTATCAGAAAAGCGAACAAAAAGTTTAACTACAAAAGTTTCAACTTACTCAGCTTTTGATGCATTGCTCCCTTCTGATGAACAGACTTCTCCCCTTGAATAATCTTCAGAGTAAGTTATTCCTGTCATGAATGTAAAACGAATCGACTTGATTGAATTAGTTAAGTTATACAAAAGGAACATTTTATATTCCCAAATCGGCTGTGGCATTCTGGCAGTAAAGTAAACATTTATGATTAAATTATAATTAAAACTAAAATAATAGAATCGTAACATCACACAATATTAATGCATTACAAATAATACATTAAGTTTTTTTGTCAACTCCCCGGGTTATGTTTAGATTTGTTTCAGTTAAAGACAGTTTAACAGTGTTCATGATAAGATAGAATAAAAGTGATAGATTGTATTGAATATATTTATTTAAAGGCTGAAAAGAAAAAAGCTTAATCTCAAGTAATTGACATGCTAGAGTGAAGAAACTCTTAAAAAAATAATGCAAAACGGTCTCACCGTCCTGAGCTTGTTTTCCAGGAGTCACCCAGCGAATGAAACTCCATTGACGTGTCTCTGCTTTCTTCTTCCGCTCTGCTGATCGTATCTCACTTTCTAGTTGAATTTTAGTTCTTAGCTTCCAGTTCTCACGCTCATGTTGCTCCATAAGCTGTTTATTATAATCAAGCTCCTTCTTCCAGCTTAATTCTCCTGACCGTTTGTCCTTCTCACATTGCACTCTGTCTCTCTCTCTTTCTTTTCTGACCTCTTCAACTTGCTGTCTTAGAGTCGTCTCATTTCTGTCAAATTGTCTACGCGTTGTTGCTTAGACTCGAGTTTCTTCGTCATTTCTGCTGCCAAGGAGCGCCTCTCTTTCTCTGATCTCGCTCTTTCGTCGTCCGTTTCGGTCTGTAGTCGCTCGACGTCACGTCTTGCCGTCTCCTCTGTATTCTGTAATTTGTCTTCCAATTTTCCGATGCGCAGCTCTTTTGATTTAAGTTTCTCCTTCAGCTCTAGCTCTAGTTGTTTGTATATCGACATATCGCGCTTTGCATCTTTCTCACTTCTACTCAAATTCATTTCAACTTGCTTTCGCTTTTCTTTTTCGCGTACCATCTCGCTCATAAGTATTGCATTGTCGTTGACAAGGCTTACATGACTTGCTAAGGATTCTTCATATTTCTGTTCAATGTCCTTAATTTCGTACTGTAGTGACCTCTTTCCCTGTTTTACGTTTTGGACTTCTTTAAACATCGTCTGGTTTGGTTCTTCTGCCTCTTTCTTGGTTTCGTCATAGAGCAACTCACATGGATTCGTGCATACGTTCTCCAGTTCATTAATTGCTAACGCTCTGTCACCTTCTTGAAGGCATCCATGTATTAGGTCAAGCCACTGCAACTGATCCTCATCTGAGAGAATGTGATCATCCAGATCTACTTCGTAAATATCAGTGATCCCGAGATGATTCAAATCAGTTTTCGCTTTTTCGATGGCTTCACGTCTCCCGGTAGAGCGTATGGCACAGAGAGGGACGCAACCTATCCATTCGAAACATTTGCAATGAGTGATATAGAAATTAAATCCAAAGTGATGATGATGTTTTGACTTCTTTTTAACACAAATACGTCGCCTAATCTCCTTTTTTTTTGGGGGGGGGGGGGGTGTGTACTTTGACATAAAATAATGGAGATTGTCTGCAATGCTTCATTCATCTCTGTTTGTGTTGTACAAAACTCTCCTCAATTTTTGTGTGGCATCACCATGAGTATACCGCCATATTTTAATTGTTAATAGAATGGACTAAATAGAATTAGAGAAGCAGGGGGCAATACAGGATAAAAAGACGACAGAGAAGATAAAACGAGCATTACACCTAGAGAGTCAGGAGATATAAATCTACATCTGTGACAATGACAAATAAATGTAGCATTCATGTTAGGGAAATGACTTGGGACAATCGGGATACAACAGCCTAATGACATTGTTTATGATATTGTTAGATTATAACGACTGCGATCGACAAAAATAAAATAGACCATGATGGGAAATCTACAGATCGGTCGACACTCGACAGTGTAAGGACCAGTGATAACGTGTACAGAGATAACTGTGAAATAAATAAATGAATGAAGTATTGTAAATTTTTGTTTAAAGTTTAATTACCCCATGCATCGGCTCATAGTTTTAAAAAGATTATACATGTTGATGTATATTTAGCATGAATTATATTTTGCGATATACAAATAGATTGGTGGAAGATATTATTTTAGTTTACGCTTAATATATGTTTTATCTAATTATTTCATCATAGTTGTTTCATCGTGTCTTTTTTGTGATCGTTGGCTTTTGATTGTCCTTATGTCTCTTACGAAAGCCCATGGTTAGAGTAATTACGTCGATCATGTCAACACGGGGCGGCTTACGTGTTTTGTGGGAATAGTGTAATATGTAATATTAATACAGAAAACTAAGAAAAATACTTAAAATCATGGTCATATTACTTGTAGAAAATGCATATGACATGAATAATAGTTGATCATCGTAGGTTTCTTGTCCTATTCATAACTGATAAAGTTTATTCGTATGTAGGTGTCATTATCGTTACATACCTACCAATTTAATTGCATTGATAATAAGACCAAAAAACGTCATTATATGTACACAAAAAAAGCTCAACTTTCATTATACAAAAGCTTCCCAGGTGAAGGTAAATAAGGTATCAAAAGACTAACTGTTTACGAATTCAAAATCTTATTTTAATGTGTTTAGTGTATATTATTGTCCTAACTATCATAATGGATTAGGATCAAACTTACCTGTTATCTTCTGTATCGTCTCGATAACATTAGGAAAAAACGGAAAATCCTTCGGGCTAAAGAAAACAAAAAGAAGACAATGGTACGATTCAGAATTATAATTATTCACGTGTTAATGATTCAAATTGTAATGTATACAAATTGCTGATAGTAATCAAATTCATCTCCACCAAACGTTTTCAACCCCCTTACACTGAAATAAAATAAATGTATTTGTTATACACTACTGAAACATTTGAAATACCCGCTAGAACATGCAAACTTTAAAAAAAAAAAAAAAATCCTCACTCGGTCGCCATGCTTCCTCGAAAGCAATATTTCTTGCCCCACAAGACAATAAACAATGTCAAAGTTAACCTATCGTATTGTTTGTTCTCGAAAATGCAGTTTCAACCCTTCATAACCTGATTTCGTCTTTAATTGGACACGGTGCTCCCTTACATCCAAAATACAGTGAATGTTGCCGACACGCTGTCTTCCAGAGGCGATAATATTGAGGTCGTGTATTTCCCTCTAGTAAATGGTCATTTAAACAGTGTTTGCCCCCTTTGCGATGCCATTGTTCTGCAGTATAACGGATAACTCTTATCGCTAGTAATGTTAAAATATAACACTTCAACGTGAGCTTATCTGACTTATTGTTAGTTTGTCGAAATTACATGTACCGATAAACGATTTTGATCCCCCTAATGAGTTTTCTAATTCTAAATTCGACATTTTCTCGCTCGGCCACTAATCTCATTCCCTAATCAAATGCTGCAGTAGTCCTTTTACGTTACATATACACTATCGAATAGACCCCAACATAAGGGACAAGGGCTGATCTTTATATAAAAAAAAAACATGGAGGATTCTTTTTCCTTCGTCTCGCTTGCAATTGTAAATGATGAAATTACACTCATTTTGTTCCTTCATCCAATTGGAAATTAGTGCTAAAAAAAGGATTTTCAAAAATCACAATTCGATTTTATTTTTCTTCCTCACTTTGTCTCTACGCTCTGGTGCAAACAAACGCTGCTACAAAGATGCACGCTCTTTAAAGGAAAGTGCAGTAAGGGGGTGTTCCCGGCAAGCGAAACGATATTTTTGAACATGTAATTCAATAAATCTAAATGTTCATTATGTACACTTGGTGCAACCAGTTGCTTCAATCCAAAAAAAAGGGGTAGATGCGATAAATGTCACTACCCCTCTCACAGTAAAACACTAGCTTTATTTAACTTAAAGCCCTATCTGATGAGGTTTGCATATGCTCAATCTGGTTCTAGGACGCCTACCCCCTGGACATCCACCCCCGGATAACCACCCGCAGTCAACTACCCTCTAGGACAACTATGCCCCAGGGCAACCACCCTCTAGGACGACTACCCTCTGGGACAACTACCCCTGGACAACTACCCCCAGTTAATTAACCCCTAGGACAACTACCCCCGGACAACTAACCCTCGGACAACTACCCCCGGACAACTACCCCCAGTTAACTAACCCCTACGACAACTACCCCCGGACAACTAACCCTCGGACAACTACTATCCGGACAACTACCCCAAAACAACAAACTCCTACGACAACCATCCTCTAGGACAACTACCCCCGGACAACTAACCTAGGGGGTAGTTTTCCGGGGGTATTTGTCCTAAGGGGTAGTTGTCTTGGGGTAGTTTTCCGGGGATAGTTGTCCTAGGGGTAGTTGTCCTAGGGGTAGTTCTCCTAGGGGTAGTTTTCCCAGGGGGTAGTTTTCTGGTGGGTAGTTGTCTCGGGGTAGTTGTCCTAGGGTTGTTTATCTGGGGGTGGATTTCCAGGGGTAGGTGTCCGGATACGGCTCAATCTCATTATCAAAACTTTGAAATTCGCTGTGACCTATCTGTGCGTGTAAAGATAACCTTGATTAACATTTTCTACTGTAACATTGACATAGAAGCGTGTGTGTTTTTTTTTTTCGTTCAGTCGCTAAGATCTGGATAATCTTTCCTTGTGTGTTGTTTAAAAGTTGCTCAAGATTTGCTATGCTTTGTTTAAAAACTATGATGTCGAGAAGCTGTTTGAACATAATGAATATAAAGAGTATGGGAACTGAATTCGTTATCATTACCCCCCCCCCTCTCCCCTTCCCCGCCCCTCTCTCTCTCTCTTTCTTTTCTCTACCTCTGTCTCCATTTCCTCGTTATTGTTTAATGTGACGTAAATCAATATTCATATTTCAGTTTCTTTAGCGTATCTCCTGTCCAATACCCCATTCCTTTGTCAATCTACTTACATGTCTCTTTCTCTATGTTTGACCCCACCCCCGGTCACTGTGGCGGATCCAGGGTCCCCTGGCCCCAAAACAAGTAAAACACATTTATTTCTTACCTTTTTTGTGGGAAAACAAGAAGACGAGCCCCCTCCCCTGGCAATTTTTGTAAAATTTTGTTGTGCTCAAGGGTGGGGTGGGGGTGGGGGTGGTGAGTTTTAAAAAATAGCACTTTCCCTCTTCCCTCTTCATCAAATAAGTAGCATTAAATGAAAGAGGAGGATCTAAGCTTTACCAATATGTGTCATTTGTTAATTATAATTGTGACTAAGTTATGATAAAACATCGATAATTCTCGGTTTCGTTTTTTCTGGGACGCGCTGTAATTAGTTTTGTTTATAATATTAATCGAACTCTTTTGAAAATAAGATTTCGGGAACCTGAAGTCACACAATTGTAAAGGGAATATGCGTTTATAGTAGTTAATGTTGTCAGTAATTGATTCATTACTCAATCAATCACTTTCACTTGTTTCTTATGAAGCGTGTTTGCATAATACCGATCAAACGAGTACCCATGTTTTCTTCTTGGCAATTTCAAAAATGCGATAAATCGGTCTAATATCTGATTGAAAGATTAAACGAGAACTCGTTTGAGATTTAATCTCAATTATATAAGTAATAAAAATGAGGGTTTACGTTAAATGAGACCCCGTTAGTGCGCATGCGCTAATCAGCAATATTCGTAGATAGCAGAGGATGTGCCTGCTGAACCTAGCAGAAAGATAACGAGAACTGTAATTAATAACAATACCCAGCACTAGGGAGGGTAAGGGAGGGACGTAAACCCTCATTTTTATTACTTATATAATTGAGATTAAATCTCAAACGAGTTCTCGTTTAATCTTTCAATTATACTACGTAATACCATTTCGGGATTACGTTAAATGAGATTTCGAAGCTCAGTAGGCCATCCGATCCAGTGCTCAACACAATAGTATACATTATCTAGTGAAAATAAACCCGAGTTGTGCAAGGATGTCAGTGGTAGCCTTAACAGCTGCTTTGAGCTTTTCTTCATTTTCTGCAATGAGGATTGTGTCATCCAAATATCCTACCACAATGTGACCAGCTTGTCTGGGCTTAGAAAAAAACTGGTTTTAGTAATTTTGTGAATAGCCTTGGTGCTGTTCTGAGACCATTGGGCAGTGCTTTGAATTGCCAACATTGATTATTGACAATAAATTGAAGGTATTTCCTATCCTCTTGGTGGATCGGTACTATATAATATGCATCTCTGAGGTCGACCGAGGCTAGAAAATTGTCAGGGGATACAAGATCCAGCACAGTGTGGATATTATCCATCTTAAAATGCTGATACATCATGCATTTATTCAATTCTGAAAGATCGAGGATTAGACGTACACCTCCATTCTTTTTTGGCGTAGTAAAAATATTAGAAATGAATTCACCCTCTTCATGTTCACAGGGCTCAATAACATTTTTACGATGGAGGCTAGCAATTTCTTCTTGAATGCGCTTAGCGTCCGGGACGCTCCGTTTATAGCGTTTAGCCTTTAATTCATGCAAGTCTCTAATTTTTTCTACATCAAACTCGATCTTGTATCCCGTGACAGCCCTAATAACAATAGGGTATGTTGTTAGCTCTTGCCAATTTTCCTACAATATCTCAGTCGACCGCCCATTTGGGGAACACTACTACAAGTACTAGCATTAGTCATATTATTTTTGCTAAAAACGTGATTAGAGTGTGATTTATGACCTTGTCATGACTTGGTCTTGGGAGTTCTACTTCCTCCTCTGCTGGCCTGTGGGACCCCTCTGGGCACCTGGCGCTTGCATTTGTGGCTGGTTCGGAGCCTGAGACTGAGTGTACGGAGGCAGTCTGCCCCTCCTGCTCTGTCTGTACCCTAAAAAAGGGAAACCCTGCGATCCTGACATTGGCCTGCTATACCCGTGGGATTGGCTCTGTGAGCCCCAGCGGTGCCCCGGTGCATTTTAGCCACGTCCCCGGTAGGGATGCGAAGCAAAGTGGTGTTTGAGATAGCCCCAATCTATTGAGAAGGCATTCACTGTTTTTGCGCCAGGTTCTGGCAACCAAGATACAAATTTATGGAGCTGAGCATTCAGCCGGGATGCGAAAAGGTCTATTTCAGGCAGCTCAAAATGGTCAACAATTTGTTGAAAGGCTTTCTTATCCTACACCCATTCAGTCCTGTCATTGAATTTTCGGGACATGCGGTCAGCCTCAGTATTAAGACGACCTGGTAGGTGTTATCAAGACAATTCTCTTCATTCACCAATTCCAAATTTCAGAGGCCATGTGATCACAATCTTAAAATTTGATGCCTCCAAAGTTATTTAATAACTTACTGCTGTTCATCTTTTGCCTTAGAGGACAGCTTCATAGGTCTATCAAAATGCCCTTACTTCTTCAGGGCGGCAATCTTATCCCTTTCAAGGGATCGAAAAACATGGGACCGTATTGTGCAGCGGGAAAAGTTGCGATCAACTTCCCTATCACTCTAGCCACATCTCGAATAGAGGGTTTATTGGCATGAAGAGAGCTGTGCAGTCTTTGACTAAATCTTCCTTCTATCCTCAGGTAGAGAATTATGCATGTTTATTGAATTTAGCATGAACCCAAGGAATTGTTTCTCCTTCATTGGGTGTAAGAACTGACTTTTCAGGATGAACCAGGAAACCTAACTTAGTTAGAGTATCTGTACTTGCAGTTATTACTGCCTCTGTACATTCCCTGTCTCTACCAATAATTATGGTATCATCAAGATACCCAACTATTACATGACCTGCTTGTCTTAGAGAGGCAAGGACATGCTTAAGAAAATTGGTAAACAGTCTAGGGGCCGTGCTAAGGCCATTAGGTAGGGCCTAAAACTGAAAACAGTTGCCCTTTCCACACAAACTTTAAATATTTTTGTGTGGCTTGGAAATATGGGGACAGAATAATATGCATCTTGGAGGTTGACTGAAGCAAGGTAACAATTTGGAGAAAAAAAGAGAAATAGCTGGTAGCTACATAAATGTCATCCATCTTGAAATGGTGATACTGAAGGTTTATGTTAAGGTCCGAGAGGTTCAAAATCAAACCAAGCCCACCATTCTTCATGGGGCGAGTGAAAATGTTTGAAAAAAATTCGACTTCTTCATGGATGCTCATTTCAATGACATTCTTATCCAAAAAGCTTCGCAATTTCATTGCTAAAAGCAACTTGTACTGTTTCACTGGACTAGTATTGAAAATGAGGCTTAGATATTTTGGGCGGCATGAACTGTGGGTCAAATTCAAGTCTGTACCCTTGCACCGCAGCCAAAATAAAAGGATCTGATGTAAAATTGCACCAATAAACATAGAATTGGTTCAGTCGACCTCCAACAAGGTTAAAACTTGACATTTTAGAGTGAGAATCTGACCTACCTCTTCGAGGCTGGTGCTGTCTAATTCTTCTTGTAGAATTGTCGTTTTGCTCCCAGCCGAGGCGGGGCACTGCTTTGATGTCTGTCCTTCTGGAGGAGTGTCTGCCCCTGATGGGGCTGGATTGCCTAAAAAGGCTTGTTGGAACTACCAGCCTTGGGGTTTGATCGGCTGGAAAATTGATGTCTGGAGGACAGCGTCCATCCGGCATCATGGTACTTAATTGGACTTGACATTTGGCGTAGGGGTGATATTGAAGGCTGTGCTGACTAGAGCTGAACATACTTTGCGGCCTCATCACCCCCTGCTGTTCCCTTTTGATGTTCCTGCAAAATTTTCACTAACTTGAAAAATCGATCACCAAATAACTGTTTCCCAACCATCGATGTGGGTTAGCAGAGGTGCGTGAAGCAAGCGTTCATGTCTTTTGATCACATGCTTGCAAAGGAGTTAAAGGTTCAAAAATGGTATTGCTCAACAGAGCCAAAGCAACCTGCTGTGAAATGGAGATAACGTCATCAGACGCATCAAGTGAAGTAGTGAACGCACGAGGCCATCAACCCTCTAAAGAGGGAGAGCTGTACCCTCTGCAAAATAAGGTCTACTTTTGGTACAGGATTTATTTTCCTCAATCTCATTTAGGGTTTTCCCCTCCAACTGGTGTGAGGTTAAGTACTAATTAAAGTAGGTTGCCCGACTGACCAAATTGTTATTAACTGGTTCTCCAATCTCACTAGATTGAGCGAATTTAGCTTTGAGCTTAGGTATATACAACTAGCTCTATTTCTACCTCCTTTAATTTCATGTTCAGAAAAATCCTCACAATGATCATCAACCTTAAACTAAGGCTTGACCGGCAAAAGGTTCATCGAAGTCTGAGGTATCCAAAAGTCTATAGCTAGGCTCTGAAGGGAGCGCAAAATACCCGGCTGCGCCGTGATACATCGTACATGGTCTGAGGGAGACTTTCCATGATTTTGCCCACGAGAGCTTAAGACAGATAATTCATGGTCGAGTCTGTCCAGTCTATCCCCAAAATCGGGGTAAATTGCCTTTTGACTCAAAATTTGAGGCAGTGGTGATAACTTTGTCACCTTAGATTTCCTTTTGTCAGATTTGATTGAGCCCCTTTTGGGTTATAGTTCTTGTTAGAAGTAAAACTTTGAATCGAGCCCGGCGGGCTTCGAAATGTTCGTGGCTCGATCACTTGCAGTGTACAGGTACGTCCACCAACGGCAGCTACATTACTCCCGTGCCCGCGGCCGGAGCTATGGCGTGCGTCTGGCTGTGCCGACGTCTCGCCTGCTGCACTCATGCTCATGCACTCATGCTGTGTTCTCCGCCGGTGAGCATAGGCGCCGGAAGTGGGGGGGGGGGGGGGGCAGGGGGGGCAGCTGCCCCCCCAATCACAAAAGTGGGGGGGCAAAAGGCATTTTTGCCCCCCCCAAAACGCCCCCCCCCCCCCTCCAAAAAAAAAAAAAAGCAGTAAAGGAGTAAACATGGTTTGTATTTTTAACCCAAAAGAACATAACAATAATAAAAACCTGAATTAAATCACATATACAATATTATTCAAAGAAAAGGAAAGTTCACAGGAATTAAATTTCATAAACATTGCGCATGCCACCTATACGGTATTTATCAACGGAGGTCTTTATAATAGCGATACGCGCATAATCGTGGACATATTGTGCGAAAATGGGAAAGCGTGTCTGTTTTTTTGTTATAAGGGTGAGAAGACATGAGCCCCTGAACGCTGGCATACTGATGAGGGGGGTGTATTTCTTATTCGATACCAGTGATTTGCAAATGTTGCTGTTATGACATGATTTTTCGGTATTTTTTTGTAGGTCATACCTTTTTATGCATTTTTGGGAAAATAAGAAATTCCCTAATGCGCAGTCGGGCTATAAATACGCTTGTTTAGAAACCTTTATATCATGGTCTGCAAAGTGGCGTCCCCCCCCCCCTTTCACATTTTGAAAAAGTGTATTAAGAGAAAAAAAAAGAAAGACGGGGAGAAAAAATAAGTGACCTGCCAATGTCACAAATAAGGTAAAAATGCTCATCTGACCGTAATTAAATACCTAAAAACCCTGAGCTTCCGGGGGCTCTGCCCCCCGGATGCTCATCTGACCGTAATTAAATACCTAAAAACCCGGAGCTTCCGGGGGTTATGCCCCCGGACCCCACCAAGGGCCCTAAGGCGGGCCCCTGGATGCTCATCTGACCGTAATTAAATACCTAAAACCCCCGAGCTTCCAGGGGCTCTGCACCCTGGACCCCACCAAGGGTTCTTAGGCAGGCCCCTGGATGCTCATCTGACCGTAATTAAATACCTAAAACCCCCCGAGCTTACAGGGGCTCTGGACCCCACCAAGGGCTCTAAGGCGGGCCCCTGGGTGCTCATCTGACCGTAATTAAATACCTTAAAAAACCTGAGCTTCCGGGGGCTCTGCCCCCTGGATGCTCATCTGACCGTAATTAAATACCTAAAACCCCTGAGCTTCGGGGGACTCTTCCCCCTGGACACCACCAAGGGCCCCAAGACCTGCCCCAGGATGCTCGTCTGACCGTAATTAAATACCTAAAACCCCTGAGCTTCCGAGGGCTCTGCCCCCTGGACCCCACTAAAGGCCCTAAGGCGGGCCCCTGGATGCTCATCTGACCGTAGTTAAAAATTAAAACATCTGAGCTTCTGGGGGCTCTCCCCCCCCCCCCCTTCTTGAACACGTCAATGGCTTAAAGAGGGCCTCTGGATGCTCATCTAACCGTAATGAAATACCTAAAATCCCTTAGCTTCCGGGGGCTCTGCCCCCTGGACCCCACTAAGGCGGGCCCCTGGATGCTCATCTGACTGTAATTAAATACCTGAAACCCCTGAGATTCCGGGGGTTCTGCCCCCTGGACCCCACCAAGGGCCCTAAGGCGGCCCCTGGATGCTCATCTGACCGTAGTTAAATATTAAAACCTCTGAGCTTCTGGGGGCTCTCCCCCCCCCCTGGAACGTGTCAATGGCTTAAAGAGGGCACCTGGATGCTCATCTAACCGTAATTAAATACCTAAAGGGGCTCAGCCCCTTGACCCCCTGCTGAGGCTCACGCCCTGGACCCCACGCCTATTTACGCCTTTCTTGATCGTTAATACTCCACTTTGAAAAATGTAACGTGTAAGATGGTAAGGTGGTGATGCAGATTTTTCTTCTGCCCCCCCCCCCTTCCGAACGTTTTTTCTCATTACGTCACTGTCCCTGGAAGGTGAGCCCCCTGGAATGTTTGCCCCCCCCCCAATCCCAAACTGCTTCCGGCGCGCCTGCCGGTGAGAATTACTCTTTCAAACTCCCAAAAGCATGGAAGTAGGAGTAATAAATAAAAACTCAATCGCAAACTGTGGCGAACTGCGAAAAAGTCGTTTATGGTATAAAAACGAAAGAAAACTGCGAGGAATCACAGTCGATGTAGAATGACCGCCAATTGCAAAACGAATTCACTTTCTGATTCCCCGTCTCGATCATTGCCTTTGGCTCCGAGTCCGACTTTGTTTACTTTTATCTTTCCCCGGCCCACTCTTGCTGACTTTGCCAGCCGTGACTTTGCCACTGGAGTTGGGTAATTATTTCTTTCCGTCGGAGCCCGTGGCTCCCGCGCTACCAGGCGGTGCCTGGGGTGGAAGCGCGGACGGAGGACATGCAGCGGTGCTGCTATTCATTTGAGACAATACAATTCTATCGATAAAATATCACTCCAGAAAGGCGTGATTTATAAAAATAAGCGTCTCACAATTATCAGTAAATGTCAAGGATAAAACTAATAACGTTTTTTACCTTTGAATTTCGGGGATTGCGCGGATAATAATGTCTGATTTCTGGAGCCAGAAAGGTGTCCTTTCGCTCAAAATAACACGCGACTAACGAATTTGCTGATTAGCGCATGCGCACTGACGGGGTCTCATTTAACGTAATCCCGAAATGGTATTACGTAGTATAATTTCAGTTCAAATATATGTGTGAATATGGACAAAGAAAATATTAATACTGACTTCACTAACAGCACCTGACATCCAGCCTTCCCAGTAAGGTCTTGTGCAGCTTCTTCGAAATCGAGCCAACTGTCTGTAAAAAAGAACGTGTTTGATACAATTTGCATGATGGACATCTGAGATACTATGAACATGTTTTTTTAAGATTTTTTAAAAACAAATACAGATTGTGTGGTACTAAATGAATGCAATATGCATGAATAACACGAATAAATTAACTGCTTGTGCACTAACATTCTAGGAAACCATGACAAACATATTTTGTGGTAACAAAAACATTGAGCATAACGCGTTTAATGAAGAGAATCATACATTGGTTTGAGAGTTGTAGAATCATATTAGTAAGGGGGAGACCATGGGAGTAATGATTAATGTATGAATATATATGCGTATATAAGTATAATTTCATGTAAGAATGGTTTAAAGAATTGCAGTGGGTAATAATGGTACAATTTCGAAATAAGAAGTAGAAACACCAGAATAGCAACAGCAACATTAGGATGTTTGAGCTTCATAATATTAACACGTCTTTGAGAAATGCTCGTTTTGAATTTAATTTAGTCACCAATTTCCTAAAAACATGCAAAGTCAAATAATACATCTTACAAGCATGGATAAGCTATAACACTTGAAAATACACTAAAGAAAGGTACGAAGTAGTTGGATCATCCAAAACTTTCAGAAACTTATAGGTAAATTATCGAAATGCTTTATCTGAATTTCAAAGATCATAGTGACTTCTCTGATGGTGATACAATATGTGAATCTGTATTTATTAAAATTTCTCAGGATAAAAAAGTCCATAATTGTTGGATGCTTATACAGAGCTCCAAATACTGATATTACTCATTTTTTATGCTAGAGTTGACAAACACCTCAATGATGTAAAATTGTTAGTGTGAGAAGAAAGAACTTTATCTTCTTGGTGACTTTAATATAAACTTGCTCAATTATGACTCTGATAACAAAACCAGTGACTTTTTTAACATTATATTTTCATATGACTTACTTCCATTAATAGCATAGCCTAATCATATAGCGAATATCACAGCGACATTAATTGATAACATTCTCACATATGCTATCCTAGTTAATGTGAAGCATGGCGTGATCTATCGAGACATATCTGATTATTTTCCATTTTTTGTATCAATACTGGTATACCTATATAATGTTAAAAAGGATGATATTCCTTTAAGGTTGATCAATCACGAGAGAATATCTCAATTTAAAGAAAACACCAAAGACATAGATTGAAGTGAAGGATATAAAACAGAAGATGTTAACCTTTCCTAGTTTTTAGAGTTTTTGGATTACTTATATGATATATATAAAACAATATGTGGCGGTCAATGCTGGCAGATCTCAGTCTAGCTCAATGTTTTATGAAATTCCTCAAAGGAGTATATTGGACCCCCTAATTTTAAACTATATAAATGATATTGTTCATTCTACCAGGCTATTTGATTATTCTTTGTTTGCTGATGACACTAGTGTCATTGTGTCACATAGCAACATACATGAATTGATGTCATTAGCAAACAAGGAAATTGAGAAACTCTACTTATGGTTTTGTAGTAATAAATGATCTTTAAATCCTGACAAAACTAATTATATCATGTATAGGTCAAGGAACAAGAGGGTTCCCCACAACATAAACCCATTAATAATTGGTGGAAGTATTATGAACAAAGTTGAAAATGTTAATATTTTGGATTAATGTTGGATGTTAATTTTTATTCTGGAAAGCTCAAATTAACAATATTTAATGTTGCATTATCTAGGTTAAGATACCTTTTACCAAAGAATATTCGTAATACTATATAGAACAGTATAATATTGCCTCACCTAATTTATTGTAATATTAGATAGCTTACACAGATACCGAGATGTGATTGGTCCAGAACTCATCATGTAATATCGATTGCGAGGATCGTAATTGTCATATTACCCTGGCCGGTCACTTTAAATGGTTATATTGACCAGCTGGTGAAATGAATATATTGTTAATCAATGCATGTCGCCCTCGTGATAATCCCAATGTGGTAATCTGACGTTTGGCCATGTTCGAAAACGCGTTTCTGCAATTTACATACACACTTGCATGATCATTTAAAATACCTTATTAGGTACTATCCAAACTAATTGCAACAGGCAAGTTTAAAAAAAGCATGCAGATTTTATGATTTCAGGATAAGGGAATAGTCTCATTTTGGAGGCTTAGTTTCATTTAATTTCAACAAACACAAATTAATCAACGGTGCATTTTCTTTAACTATACGAACCAAAGCGACTTTTTATGATGACAGATATAGAATCGGTGAGATATTCCTCCTGATCATCTGTAGATGTTTCACACTTATCAGCAATCTTGCTCGCCTCTACGTCTCCATGAAGAGCGCGTCTGATCAGGGCAGGGAGTGTATCGGGCGCACATCCGTACGGATATATCATACCAATGACAAGCTTATCAGGAAACACCACTCGTTCATCATCACAAGGTACAGCCTTTCCTGGTTTGAACGACAATATTTCATGTCGTAATTTATCATTCCTATCCCTAATCTCAAAGCTGGAAGTAGCCATTTTGTGTTCACATGTCGTCCCGAATACTCGAACCAGAACGTTACACGCTTAATAGCATACACAGTCGTCCTATTATTTCTATGTAAACATGTTGCATAGATGATATTGTTATTGTATGGTGTATGAAATTGTTTATTTATATAGACGTATAATGCACAAAAGGAGAAACGGATGAGGAATTTCAATCAATTATCAACAGACTTTGGACTTAAGTTACGAAACACAAGTCATTATTTGAATCACACAATCTGTCCACCGCCTACATGAATAAGCACAAATATTACAATTATATTATCATCCTTTCCATGTTAATAGTGGAAGCACAATGTTCCACGATAGTTTCTGCCCATTCTGTTAATGTTTGAGCCTACCATCATACTTAATCTTATAATATAGATGTGGCTAGTCCTTCGTATGCATCTGTAACCAGGTGACTGATTTTAAAGACTAGCCATATACTCCAACCTTTTGCCACATAAAATACTGTTTTTCACATTATACGCGCGTTATGCCAATAGTTTTAAAACTTGACCCCACACCAATTTTTGGTTAACACCATACATTTCTTAAATCCTCTGGCTTCGTTCCTGTTAATAAATTCCCAAAACCATGAATTCGTGAACCCGATCGACTTCTCGTAGTCCGTGTCAAGAGTTTCACCAATATACATCTCTTATGTGCCTATTACTTTACAGGTATATTATCATATTTGATATTATACTTATTTTAAAGTAAATCATATTACCATGTTATATAACTTTGTGCGGTTGTATACTGATGTATGCATGGATTTGTTCGGTTTTGTAAATAACGTCATTTTAGGGTAAGAAATTCGAGCTGAGAAAATTGAACTTTCTCACAACTTAGTGGAGTGTTAAAGTGTACAGGTGAATGGTACCCGCGAATGTATATTCGTATCGGTCATTTACAGTTTGAGGGAAGAAATAATATCATATTTCACATTATAGATAATTTCTTTTTTTAACTCAAATATATGAGCTTATCAATATTTCTTGTTCATGAACCACTAAGTTGATTCGCAACGACTCAGCCAGCCGCTCCAAAACACACACATAAAAAAGTGAAACGGGGGGGGGGGGGGGGGGTGTGTGAACCCCAAGACAGCCCCTCCTCCCCCCCCCCCCGGGGGGACACCACTGTTCGTGTTACGTGACATTCGGAAAATCCAGATCAAAAGCAGGGGAAGAAATTTAACTCAGTTGAAGCTAGTTTTCACCAACCCACGCATGCAGAATGTAGCCTGTTTAAAGTGCACCAACCTGTTTTGCCAATTTGATGAGTGAATAGATCGCATTGTACACAAACAACCACTGTACCATGCACACGTTATGCACGCTTAAGTGTGTTGTGTATCATTATAATAATACGTACCACATACATAGCGCAATTCCTGTCCTAAGACATATGAGTGCGCTTTGCATGAATAACATATTATATACCTCACTTAAGAAATCCAGCCATCTGATTGGTCGAATTGCATTCATAAACTTCAACTGTTCCTGTAAAATTCTCGGTAACCATGCTTAAAACATTTCAATATTTTTAATAACCATGGTTATTAAAAATAGTTGGTCAGCCTCCATGGTTACCCCATAGGTTTACATGTTAAAAAATGGTTTGAGCGATGGAGGATACCGTATGTGTGCGAAGGATTGGTCGGTAATTTCAATACAATTGAATCTCGATCGATCTTACCGACAATTTTATCTTGCATTGTTGACATGAAGACGAAAATAAACTTCCAAAAACAAAAAAACAACATCTGCCGATAGATCTTGATCTTAGTTCGTGCCAATATGCATTGCAAAAGTAAAAGAAGGGTCCGTTTCATGGAGCTTTTGCGAAGCATCCCTCACGCGGAGCCGTTTTCAAACCATTTTAATGTATATATTGGAGAAAACTGCCAAGCATGTTAACGGTGCGCGTGGTCGAGTGGTCTAAGCGTTGGTTTTCGATACACCTCTTGTTGTACGCAAGAGTTCGAATCCCGTCTTCGACAAAAATGAAAATTATTTTTTATTTTTTATTTTTTAGTCTATTTTTTTTCGGCATATAAAAGTATTAATGACTGCTTTAATATTCGAGAAATAGTTGTTTTCATACGCTCTCGGGAAGGTTACAATTGGGCTATTCCCCTCGGCAAGCCTCGGGGAATAGCACAATTCTAACCTTCCCTTGAGCGTAATAAAACAACTATTTCTCTCAAAGCAGTCATTAATACTATAATATAACATGACTAGAAACTAGAAGTATGGATTTACCGTAACATTTATATCACATACACAGTTTTACCTAACTATCTTGAATAACAATTACAATGATTTAAGGGTAGGGGAGAACAGTAAATTGAAACGCGACACAATCTCTTTTTCTTTGTTTGTTTGCCTTCGCAAAGAATTATATGGGGCGGAAACAAATTGCTTGTCACAGGGTTATTTCACTTGTTATTCAGAAGTTCCATTTGAGGAAAACAAATATTAGTTACCTTCTACCCCCCGCCCTCTCTCTCTCTCTCTCTCTCTCTCTTTCTTTCTCTCTTCATACTCATATATATCCCTCTCTGTTAGTTTCTGTATCGACAATTCGTATTCTCGGTAATCCTTCCCCCTTATACTTTGCTCGAACATGTCATTGTCTTATCATTTGATTGAACTCTGAAATATAACCAGCCCCCTTTGAATGAATCATGCAGATATTTTGCCTTATATTCTTTTACCCAAATTCATTCCTCACCTGTAGATACATTTACTTGTTCAATTGTAATAACCCAGTTCAGAGGTTTTCACCTGCACACAGGAAGATAAAGGTCATGAAGGTTGTAACAAACTGTAAAAACTCATACAGACAAATATTGAATATGCATTCCAATTAAAGTAATCATTATTCACCCATACAACTGCGGTATATAATGTGATGTGCACGTGAATATATTTATTCCAGATAGCAGACAAAAGATATTCAAGAAGTCCCTCTATGTCCATGCAGTGATTATTCTGAAATGAACAGAGTTGAATATTCCAGGTAATTTGTACTATATGTGCTTGTTCAAATGTTAAGACAACCCGAATGTGTTGACATTTGGGTTGTCTTAACATTTGAACAAGAATTTGATTGGTATCATCCTTAAAGGTATTTCATATTTTTCAATTAAAATTCTTAGATCATATCACAATAATATAATATACATTTAATGTTAGTGTCGTAAAGATTTGGGGTAGAAGTGGAAAGTTAAATATATATTTGTAAAACGTAGCAAGTTTTAAAATGTTACAACAATAGTGCTCTCAATTGGATTGGTACAATAAGTAAATACCTGTCTTCTGAACATTTTGTGTCAGTCTCTAACATTAATTCAAATTTGTTTTCAAAAAGGAGCGTTGCAATTTATTTTATTAACACAACTGTTTTTTTTTTTAATTTCTTATCGTTCATAGAAAATATAGAGTAGCAATTTCACATAAAATCACCCCCCCCCCCCCAAAAAAAAAAAAAAAATGAACAAACCCGAGGGGAATTTTAAACAATGTTCATTGATCATATGATTATGTAGTAGTTAAATGTTTGCTGGTATTGGTTTTTTTGCCGAACGTTCATTGAATGGATATTTGAAGATTTACACACGTGATTCTTATTGAATGACATATAATGAGTTGAAGAAGAAAGAAAACATCAGTAACATTAAATCAATATGCGTTTGCTTTGCCAGTGTTATATAGGTATAAATTCAGTATACGCATTATCGTATGGGAATTATTTGCACCTGTAGTTACATGAATATGCAGTCACTTTATTCTATAAGGTTGTTGGTTGTGGTGGTATGTCTAATGTTAAAGATACAGTACTAGCTAGCTCAGATTGTCATTAAAAAATAGAAAATGTACAGCATACGAATAACGTGAGGAGCAATAACATATATAATCATGAAAACATTATGCATAGACTAATTTATGATTCTACATTTCATTGGAAAGTTAATCGTTGTTAACCTGTTTCTCCCCAAACATATCATTGCAGTTGCTATATGCATGTGATGCAATCTTTCCTCGGAGACTAAATCGAATGACATCTAAATACTTTTTACGGTATTACATATACATAACCTTTTGATATCACAATGTAATATAACAACAATATATTCAATGATAACCAGTAAGACCTATATAAATTGAGAAACTTGAATGTATTACGAGTTCCTTTCAAGCAAACTCTAGCGTACAGCGAGTATTTGAAAATCAATGCATTTACTAATAGCATGTTCATGTCATAATGTGATACAAAAGAAATATATGCAAAGGAAAACAGCAAGACTATTATACATTGAGAAACATGCATGTATTATGAGTTCGTTTCAAGCATACTCTTTTTTTCGTAGAGAGAGTATTCGATATGTAATGTATTCATTCATTACTATATCATAACGTATAGTATAAAGAAATATACTAAATTAGAAACAGTAAATTTAATATATAAATTGAGAAAACTTCTACGATGTATGAGTCGCTTCAAGCAAATTTTTGTTTAGCGTACAGAGAGTATTTGATATTCAATGCATTTAGAACTATATACAATGGCAGACAGTAAGACCAATATAAATTGTATGTATTTTGAGTTCCTTCTATTAAACTTGTTTAGCATACAGAGATTATTCAATGTATTACAACTTATTTTTCTACAGAGAGTTATTTCACTCTATACATTATGTACACATAGTGCATGGCATATATTTTAAAATAAGGTTTCTACGAGATATTCTTGCCGAATCTGATTTTCCTGATTTTTGATCGACGTCTATCGTGTTGCTCCTATTCCTCGATATTAAAATTATACATTAACTTCCACCTCTTTATGTCCTTAAATTGCATGTCAGGTATTGAGATTTGCAGGTCCAACGCTAACTTAATATAAACATAATCAAGCCAAAACACATTCATTTAAAAAAAAGTAAATTAAAGTCTTCGTAGGATCTTTTTTTATTAGCGTTCCTTTGATGAAGTTATTTGCATAGCTTTAAATCTAATTGCGAGACCTCAGACGTACGGGCGTACTACGTTGACTTTATATTCTTTGAATTTCATTCTCAGTTTGTCAAAATATATATATTAAACCTTTTCATATCACAAAGTAATATAACAACAATATATTCAATGGGAACCAGTAAGACCAATATAAATTGAAAAACTTTCATGTATTGTGAGTTCCTTGCAAGCAAACTCTTTCAGCGTTAAACAGAGTATTTCATATCCAATGCGTTCATTCATAACATGCTCATGTCACAATGTGATACAAAAGAAATAAATATAATCAATGGGAAACAATACGACCAATATAAATCGAGAAACTTTTACGATGTATGAGTCGCTTTCAAGTAAACTCTTTTAGCGTACAGATACTATTTAATATTCAATGCATTTAGAACTCTATCCAATGGCAGACAGTAAGACCAATATAAACTGTATGTATTATGAGTTCCTTTATATTAAACTTGTTCAGCAAACAGAAAGTATTCAATGTATTACAACTTATTTTTCTACATAGAGTAAGTTCACTTTGCATGATATATATTTTTTAATGAGGCTCCTATGAGATGTTGTTGCAAAAACTGATTCCTGATATTTAATCCACGTCTATCGTGTTACTTTAATCCGTTAATATTAATATTATATATTCAATTCCACTTCTTTATGTCCCTTAAATTGCACATTAATTATGTCAGGCATTGGAGTTCGCAGATCCAACGCTTAAACAACACATACATAATCAAGCCAAAAAACATTATTTAACAAATATTAAATAAAGTCTTCGTAAGAGCTTTTTATGAACGTTCCTTTGATGAAGTTATTTGCATAGCTTTATATCTAATTACGAGGACTCAGGCGTACGGGCGCAGACACTTAGTTGACTTTATATTCTATGAATTTGATTTCCAGTATGTAAAACCTAGCTATGTTACAACTTTCTATGGCAGAGACATAGCGAGTGTTATTTTTTCTTTAATGACTCTACGATTTTGATTAGTAAAAAAAAGAAAAAAATGGTTCAATCTATCAAACTATCTTACACCAGTCTTGAGACTGCATAGGGAGCATAATTGTTCAACCCTCGTTGTATCTTTTAGACTTGCATTTTCACTGACTATGCTTTCACGACTTGCACGGGACTCATTGAGTTCCTGCTCTAAGTGTGCAATTCTTCCTTTGAGTAACTTCTTTTCTTTTTCTCCTTCGTTGATTTCTTTTCTGTGACTCTTCTGCGCTTCTGTGACATCATTTCTCTGTTGGTTCCATAACCGCTGAAAGCTGGTATGAGTATACATTTGTTTTAGGTCAGCAGCTATCCCTACGTCACCTACTTGAAGGCATCCATGTACAAGGTCAAGCCACTGCAACCGTTGCTCATCTGAGATAGTGCGATAATCCAAAGGTACGTCATATATGTCAGTGATCCCGTCCTTCTTTAGTGTATGTCTTGCCATCTCGATGTGTTCACTTTCCCCGGTTGTTTCCATGGCACAGATAGGGACGAGACCTATCCAAAAGAAAACAAATCAGTTTAATCGAAAGTAGTCGTTCAATCGTCTCATGATCTCTATATACCACACATATGACATGTAACCCCCCCCCCCTTTTTTTTGGGGGGGGGGGGGAGGGGGGTTGGGGTATTTTTACACCACAGTATGGATTGAATCTGTAAATGTTCATTCACTGTGCATTCAAATATTGCCATTAAATATGATGAATGTGCACAGAATATACCACCATTTTCTAGGGTTGTAAATAGAACTGGCGAGTGAGAGTTGGATCGATGGAGAGAGAGAGAGAGAGAGAGGGGGGGGTGGGGGAGAATAATGATTAAGGCAGGAGACTGCAGAAAAGCCGGAACAGGGAGTAAACATAGAGAGTCAAGAGTTGTATTTTTACTTTTTTGAGGCACTGTAAGATCACTTTGTAGCGCAATTTCTGTTTAGGGCTTTAATATTACACCATATCACAAAACACTTAAACACGTAGAGCCATGCATCTTAGATTTGGCATAGTTAAACAACGCCTTTAACAATAGAGAGCATTGTGATGATGATGCTAGTGCTAGACCCAGATCTACTCTTGATCTCAATTTAGAGCCTAGAATATCAAGTACCATGTCTCGACCTAACATCAATATGGGAGGTGAAAGAAGTTTTAGGTTTGGATCTAGATCTAACGGGTTTGAGACAGTACAGCAGGATTTGGGTTATGTTGGAAGTTCTCTCACTCAGCCTCTGGTAAGCGTCTGTGACCCTCTTGGGGCGGAAATTAACTGTAGGGTGAGAAGAAAAGACATTGCAGGGCGATTATATCGACCACGTTTTGTTGTAAAAGCAAAACAGGAACAGCTTTCTTTCCAGTAGGCCTAATGAGTATACTACTGGAACCACGTTCAGTTCCAACCTCAGCCTAGGCATGCAGCAGAGGATTTACAAGCATTGAGCAATGGACCTCCGTGTTTTCAGTCTATATGTCAATCTACCTGGAGAGGCATCCAGGACGGGCGCTTTAGTGTTCTTAAAAGTACATTGATATGGTGAGGGGGCGGCTCGTACCAATTGGGGATACGAGTGGAGGGACTATGATGTCTAATTTCGTCTCCGTCAGGCACGAAGACCGGGCCGATCGTGGGCGAGCATCGATGCGGAGTTTTGGCTGTTGTTAGTTTCTGGCGGCGGGCTGAAGAGATAAAACTAAATAGAGGGGGAGGGGTTGCTTGATAGAATTCCGGATGTTCAGTCAGAATTCTGCCCAGTGAGGGCGGTGATTGCTTACATGTCATGACGCCCCTCCGTTGGGGATTCTTTTTTCTCTTCAGATATACGGTGCCCTCTCCCCTTATTCGCTTTGAGTTCATTAACATGATCAAGAGGTGCATGAAATGTTCTTTGCCCATCGAATGCTTTTCTTCCCATTCATTTTGTATCGGGGCGGCTACGTCTGTCGCTATGTCGGGATGCACTGACACACATATCCAGCATATGGGTCGTTGGACTTCTAATGCGTACAGGCGTTGCGTCCGCATTGACATGGTCGTCGGAACTGACCTGATTTAATCGGATTCAGCTGGTTTTATTACCTAATCATTGTCATGTCCACCCATTTATCTCATTACACTTTACCGACCATCGGTAACTGCAGGGAATTGTTATATTAGCAAAATGCTAATCGAAGTTGCCCCCAATTCATTAATTTCAATTATTAGACGGGTTCTAGAATCTAAGCAATCCGATTAGTCAATTGACATCACGCGGGCTTACATATGATCTTCCCATCGTGCAAAAAAGCTCCCATCAAAAATGTATAACACACGCTCGATACCTGCCGATATCGCTTCGAGTAATTCAGCAAAATTTAATCTGTGCATAATTAAGTATTATATACCTCACTTAAGTAATCCAGCAATCTGATTGGTCGAAATTGCATTCATAAACTTTAACTGTTCCCGAAAATTCGCAGTAACCATGGTTAAAACAGACCTATTTTTCCAATAACCATGGTTATTGGGAAAATAGGTCAGTCTCCATGGTTACCCCATAGGTTTACATGTTAAAAAATGGTTTGAGCGATCGAGGATACCGTACGTGTGCGAAAAATTGGTCGGTATTTTCATACAAGACAAGACAATTCCAAACCAGACAAAAATGGCTCAAGAATCTCTCCCAAGATTTCAACTTATCAAATGCAAGACTCGCTGACAGCAAGAACAACAAAAAGGGTACGTGAAATTATCCATAAACATGTTCGTTTAGTTGCTGAAAAAGCATAGACGTATAGACTCTAGACGAAAATAGATCTAGTTGTCAGCGCACCCGATGTTGTGTGTTAAAATTATTCCCATAGAGATTGTACGCAATGCATTCTCTATGCAGTCTACGTGCATTCCGCGACCATGCAAAAAAGGTCAATTTTTTTTTTCAATTCGAGATTCAAACCTTTATAATCTGTTGTGATCCTGAAGGTGATACTCAATAAGTGAGGTGTCATATGAAAGCGCAGGTTCTTCTCCATATTCCCCACAGGGCCGGCCCACCCCCAAAATTGTAAAAATATCTTGCTTAGACTAGAATCTAGATCTAGTCTACTCTCAAAGATACACTCATAAAAACAACCGTGCAGATAAGGTGGTGTCATTAGTTGACTCTTTTGTTTTCGGCATATAAAAGTATTAATGACTGCTTTAATATTCGAGAAATAGTTGTTTTTATACGCTCTCGGGAAGGTTACAATTGTGCTATTGCCCTCGGCACGCCTCGGTCAATAGCACAATTCTAACCTTCCCTTGAGCGTATAAAAACAACTATTTCTCTCAAAGCAGTCATTAATACTATATTATTACCCCTATCAGACATCTGAGCTGGTCATTTACAAAACCGTATTGCCCTAGTTTTCACTAGCAGTGGGAACGGAGGGGTATATTCTTTGTATTTTCCTTGGTCTCCCTGCCCGTATAGACTTTGCGTGTAGAGACGAGTGAAAATATACCTTTGTATTTTCCACGGTCTCGCATCCGGGCATCTTGTATTGACCGCGCCGTATTTTGTCATTTTCATTGCGCATCTATTATGCGTACGAGAACCTGCGCACTTTGCGCGCACTCTATTGTGACGTAATAATCACACCAAATGCACACTGTTTGCAGTGTATCGAAAATTTCGTCAAGCACTGGATGCACAGTGCTGGTTTGATAAAGTTTGTTCAGTTCTTTGAGATTGTCATGGTGGATTTCTGTATTTGCTCTAGATGTCTGATTTGGATAACAATAACAATATTGGCTGGCTTTACTTTCGGGGGATATCAGAAATATTGACCGCGCTAAGACCATATTGCCCTCGTCTTTCGACTCGGGGCAATATGATCTGAGCTTGGTCAATATTTCTGATATACCCCTCAAGGCCAGTCAATATTATATAATTATTACCTGTATCAGACATCTGAGCAGTGGTTTTACAAAATCATATTACACTTGTTTGTAATCGTAAAAGGGCTGGGGCGGTATTCTGAACCCTGTGTTATCTCTAATATTGTTGTATCTTTGAAGATAAGATAAAGTTGGTATTCTAAACATTGTTGTAACTTTTGCGCTATATTTTGTTGTATCTTTTTTCTCATCTTATTGGCCGTGCCTGCGCTCATACTTTTGTGCGCTTGTAATTGTGTGTATTATTAATAAAGTGGCATTTAATCCTCATTTGCTTATGCTCACGGGAGATAATATGTCGAGATAATTGGTATTCTGAAAGTTGTTGTATCTTTTATCTTATCTTATCTTGCATGGTATTTGAAACAATATTTACAACAGGTAGGGGGTTGTTGTATCTTTCGTGGTGATATAATGGCGGCAATATTTTTGGCCCAGAACCAACTTCGTGCCAATAGACGAGTTAGAAGATTGTGTGTTGACCGGAAACATCACAGATGAGAAATTTCTAAGATATTACATGCTAGGATATGACGATTTTAATGCTCTCATCTTAACCAATCTAGTGAAAGCGTGATTTGTCTTCATGATCCACATTCAACAGCGCATAATGATGACGCGCGTAATAAGTGCTCAAATAACTAATTACGCCCAAGATTAGTATGCGCTAGGCGCATCTTCAGATATGGCATAAAGTATTCCTATTGGTTGACCTACTTATCATGCTTATATAAAATAGATTTTGATTGGTAGGGTCCATCAAAATGGGCGTGTCATCAATGGTCAAAGATAAGATAGAGGCGGTCCTTCAAGAGATAACACAGTGATAAAACAATGTTCAGAATACCAACTTACAACAATATTTGCGCTGTGTTATCTCTGGAAGATACAACAAAAGATAACACAAAACTTACAACAATGTTTAGAATACCGCCCCTGGGGGGTGTTTCACAAAGATCCTAAGTCGAACTTAACACTAAGTTGCACTTAAACATTATGGACAGCCATTGGAGCCTTAAAATGAAATATATTCAAAAGCAGAAATTCAAGTATTTTAGACTTTTTTTATAAATTCCACATCAAGAACATGAAGTCTCCTTAAAGATAGAAAATATGAATTATTTGTATCAACATTTTATGCCTATTAAAATAACTTTTACAAAATATTTTCAAAGATGCTAACGGCTTTCCATAATTTTTAAGTCCAACTTAGAGATAAGTTCAACTTAGGGTCTTTGTGAAACACCCCCCAGATAAATTAATATGAGACCATATTCACCTTTCATGAAAAGCCTATGGACTTTACGTGTTAAAAAAGCAGGAAATAATATAGTATTAATGACTGCTTTGAGAGAAATAGTTGTTTTATTACGCTCAAGGGAAGGTTAGAATTGTGCTATTCCCCGAGGCTTGCCGAGGGGAATAGCCCAATTGTAACCTTTCCGAGAGCGTATGAAAACAACTATTTCTCGAATATTAAAGCAGTCATTAATACTTTTATATGCCGAACAAAAATAGACTAAAAAATAAAAAATAAAAAATAATTTTCATTTTTGTCGAAGACGGGATTCGAACTCTTGCGTACAACAAGAGGTGTATCGAAAACCAACGCTTAGACCACTCGGCCACGCGCGCCGTTAACATGCTTGGCAGTTTTCTCCAATATATACATTAAAATGGTTTGAAAACGGCTCCGCGTGAGGGATGCTTCGCAAAAGCTCCATGAAACGGACCCTTCTTTTACTTTTGCAATGCATATTGGCACGAACTAAGATCAAGATCTATCGGCAGATGTTGTTTTTTTGTTTTTGGAAGTTTATTTTCGTCTTCATGTCAACAATGCAAGATAAAATTGTCGGTAAGATCGATCGAGATTCAATTGTATTGAAATTACCGACCAATCCTTCGCACACATACGGTATCCTCCATCGCTCAAACCATTTTTTAACATGTAAACCTATGGGGTAACCATGGAGGCTGACCAACTATTTTTAATAACCATGGTTATTAAAAATATTGAAATGTTTTAATCATGGTTACCGAGAATTTTACAGGAACAGTTGAAGTTTATGAATGCAATTCGACCAATCAGATGGCTGGATTTCTTAAGTGAGGTATATAAAGTCTCATATTCACTGCGCCGTATTTGTCATTTTCATTGCGCATCTATTATGCGTACGAGAACCTGCGCACTTTACGCGCACTCTATTGTGACGTAATAATCACACCAAATTACTACACTGTTTGAAGTGTATCGAATATTTCGTCAAGCACTGGATGCACAGTGCTGGTTTGACAAAGTTTTTTTTTAGTTCTATGAGATTGTCATGGTTGATGTTATGTATTTGCTCTAGATGTCTGATTTGGATAACAATAATAATATTGACTGGCCTAACTTGCGGGAGATACCACATATATTGAAGGGATTTTAAAGGGATAATTGATGAAAGACAGCCAATTAAGAGGATAATTAAAATCTAGATGTTTGGCCTCTGTGTGACAACGCCTATTGGCTCTACATTATTGTCCGCTAGTTTAACACGCATTTTGCCATTGACTTTTCAGATCGGGCAATAATATTTGTTTATTGGTTTACTGTAAAATAGTATTAACCGGCAAATTACACACAAAATCCCATTGACTTTTCAGATCAGGCAATTATATTTGTTCATTGGTTTACTGTATAATATTATTGACCGGCGAATTACACACAAAATCCCATTGCCTTTTCTGAGCGGTCAATAATATTTTTTCCGCCTATAGTTTTGTTGGCTTATCTATTAAACCTGGAGGGCAATAACATTTTAACATTGCCCTGCTCAGATGTCTGATACGGTTAATAATTTTCAATATCTAGATCTAGATTTAGAATATTCTAGGCCTAGATCTAGTTAGATCTTACTTAGATCTAAATCTATTATATATCTATACTCTAGATCTAGACTTTATTGTACGAATGTATTGCCGACCCGTCTTATGAAACAAATAATGCACTGTTTCGCTCGTGTGTTAGGGCAGTTCCAGTGCACTCAAGATCATACAGGTTAGTCAGTGCATTATCACCTATCCCAAGACGAAAATCCAATTGAAACCAATTCAACACCAATTGAATTTTTAATTGGTTTCAATTGGTTCCAATTGGTTTTAATTGGTCTCAATAGGTTTTAACAGGTTTCAATGGGACTTTAGTAGGACTTCTGTTGGTTTCAATTGGTCCAGATTGGCCCTATTGGACCAATTGGCCCAATTGGCCTAGGCCCCATTAGACCTTAATGGGACCTCAATTGGTTTCAATTGGACCAATTGGCCCAAATTTGGACCTTAAATGGTCCAATTGAAACCAATTGAAAACCTTTTAAAGTCTAATGGGGCCAATTGAAAGCAATTGAAACCAATAGAAACCAATAGGACCCATATAAACTAATAGGACCAATGCTCGATAGAAACCAATTAGACCAATAGGACCAATATAATTCAATAAGACTAATAGATAAAAAATAGGACCGATAGGACCAATAGAACCCAATGGGACCAATATAAACCAATAGGACCCATATAAACCAATATGACCAATAGAAACCAATATAAACCAACAGATCTATGTATATCATGCATATTCATTATTACTTTACACATGTCACAGAAAAATACATTTAACATGATTTGTTAAGCAAATTATGACAATGCACATCAATTTTGTGATTCCTATTTTCCTTCGGCAATTATTGACCAATAGATTATTTGTCTGATCATGTTACAATTACATTCACGTTTTAGCAATAGATATATTGATTACTAACCAAGAAACAACATGTATGTTTATTATATATGTGTGTACGAGCCTATATGCGTTCAAAGGTTAATCTTAAATTCACTTCAAATGATCTATGTGATGGAGATTAGAATATACCTAATTGGTGAACAGTTGCCGATATCGATTATGAAGAATCAGTTTATCACTGGTTCTTCTACCTGGATCGATTTAACAATTGAATCCCCATTAAATCCCAATTGAATACCAATTGACAATTTGGAGTACATGGAAAGTGAAACAATGGGTACCTATTGAAACCAAATGGCAATTGGTCCCCATTGAAACCAATTGGCAGTTGTATTTAATGAGGACCGATTGCCGATTGGTTTCAATAGGCACCCATTGTTTCACTTTCCATGTACTCCAAATTGCCAATTGGTATTCAATGGGGACATTTAATGGGGATTCAATTGGATTTTCGTCTTGGGATGGGCACTGACTCAACTTCGTGCAGTGGCCTTGCCCTAACACACTCGCAACAGTGCAATATTTTTTATATTATAGAATGGGTAGAAGAATCCATGCAACCTGATTGGTTAAGAGCGAAATTCGCGCAGACGATTTATTTTACTTGAATGCATGAACGATACTACTATCGATATATTAATAGAATCGCCATTTTGTTTCGATCCGGTAGAAATCCCGCGGCGCGCTGCATCAATCGGCTGTTCACTGACAAGAATTTCCAAAACAATTTCCAAAAACAAGAAAAATGGCGACCGCGGGAGGCGGTCCACGATTTGAACTGCTCACGGAAGGAGAATTGGAAGAATTATTAGAAAATGCGGATGGTAGTAGCACCAGGAAAGCAGTTTAATTCGGCTTTGCAAGGCATGCAGTACATCCGCTATGGGGTTCAACGTCACTACATGGACAATTGCAACATTGACATTTGCAAAAGTGCCCTCCCCCCCCCCCCCCCAGTCTATTCGGATGTTCAGAGCAGTTTTGGTGAAATTGAAGCGACAAGGGTTAGAGAGCACAAAACACAATGATGAAATTTCCCATGCTAACATGGAGAAGAACCAGACCTCTTTAGATTGCAACAATCCTAGAGACCTCCAGAACAAGTTATTTATTGATCTACTGACATGATTCTGTAATAGAGGGAGGGAAAATATATGCCTCTTCAAAGCGTCAGATTTCTATGTGTGCGTTGATGAAGATGGACTGAAATATGCTCAAAAGCGAGATCATCTTACCAAAAACTATAGAGAAAATGATGACGAAGCTAGTGGAGGTTTGATGTATGAAATTCCTAACAGCGAAAGATGCCCTGTCAAAATATTTGAGAAGTATGTGTCAAAGCTCAACCCTGCATGTCCATGGCTATGGCAGAAACAAAAACCGACACAGCCTGAAAATGACAGTGACCCGTAGTATATCAACATCCCATTAGGAATTAAAACACTGTCAAACAAAATGAAGATCATCTCTACCAGTGCAAATTGCAGTAAAGTGTACACAAATCATTGCCTGCGGGCAACTTGTGTTACTACGCTAGATCAGTCAGGGTTCGAGCCCAGGGATATAATGTCTGTTAGCGGTCACAAAAGCGAGAGTTCCATCAAAATCTAAAACTAGTTCAGCGAGAAAGAAGGTAATGAGCAGCAAGATCGGACAGCATTTGTATAATCGTCAGTCTGACGCTCGAGACTCCAGCCTCGTTGGACCGTCAACTTCATCTACCAGTGCACCGCAGTAGTACCGCTACCGGCACCTGATGTAGGCCTAGATGTACAACTATGTACAAGTCAGCAGTGAGCAACAGACAATCGTCGACGGTATTCTTGTCAGTGAACAGCCGATTAATCAGACCGCAACATCATCTCCATCCACAAGCATGACTAGACTACCGTTAGCAGCGATGCAACCAGCGCGGTCTCCTCTGTCCTTGTCTCTTTCATCGCAGAGTAATACCACACGTACCTCGAACATCTACAACATTAGCAACTGCGTGGTACATATTTATAACAACAAACAATAACATTGTCTTGAGGACATGAACTCCTTGTATATGCGTTTCAACTGCATATTTTCTTCGGGTTCTACCGAGATCCAAGTTAGTTTACAAAACAAAAAATCAACGTTTGTCACAAATTAGCGATGTTACAGATGGAACTACAAATAACTGTACATCGACTAGATCTACAACAAGTTTTATATTTTTGTCATGCCAACATGGAGATCCTAAGGAAGCTTACCAGGCCTAAGTATCATCAGAATCTGCAAGAAAAAAAGGTTAGTTTACATTTTCTAGATATAGATCTACATGTAGACAATCAAAATTGCATTTCAGGCATGAAGAATTAGGTCATTTGGTTTCATGCGTCCGGTAAAAAAATGTGATGCGTCCGGTCAAAAATTGCATGCGTCCGGTCAAAAATTCATGCGTCCGGTCAAAAAAATTCATGTGTCAGGTAATTTTTTTTATTCAAAAAAAATAAAAGTCCATTCTTTAAAACAGATGATACACAGTTTGATTTCGTGGGTAATTTTTTTAATTAAAGTCCATTTTTTGTTATTTAAAACAAATAATTAAAATCCATTCTATAAAACAGATGACAGGTAGTTTGATTTCGTGGGTCGGTGAAATTGTGTGCACGCGGTAACTTTGGGCAGGTCTAAAACACTAAAATCCTCTGGACGGCCATGCATTATGGCTCAAGGCATGGGCACACAGAGGATTTGTTTATGTTGGGAACCGGGGTAAAATGCAATAAATTATTGAAAATTTATTGCATTTTCTGTGATTTGTATTTATTTATGGAAACTGCCCCCTACCCTAGCCCCCGCTGCGTACAGTCATGGTTCGGTGACAAAGCAATGGCCTCGTACCTGTAAGGCCCCAGGATCAAAATCGTGTCGATGTGCTATATTAGTGCCCTTTTGTGGGGCATTAATCCTAATTACTGTCATTTATGACTTAAGGGCGTAGGTCCCCTAGTTGATAAGCATAGTAGCATACACATGCTTTAGCAGTCACGCAATTGTCAAATTATTCAATCAAATCTGAGAATGTATACTATTATCTAGATCTATTATTTTTAAATTATTTTTAAAATAATTCCATAAATTGGGGTAAAACAAAAATATTCCAACTATATGAGCGACAGTGTATATTAAAGATAAACTTGAGTACTGGTAATGCGATTGCATTGTGAAAGAAAAGATGTGGAATGGATCAGAAAAGTTGATCATATAGCATGTAAGTAATGGTGTGTAATGCAAGGTTCTGGTGTCATCAAAATCATCATAAATTTGGCAGAGTCTTGGTAAAGTAACAATCACTTACACAGAAAGATGTATATGGGACAACACACATGGTGTCGGGGCTAGTACTACCCTGATTTCCTTATCATTTCCTTAGCATTTCCTCTCTGCAAATGCTGCTGACGCAAAGACTGGATGTATGCACCCAGCAAACATGCAAACGCAAAATCTTCTTCATCGTTGGCATTCATGATGTTGTCTCTTCAAAATCCCAGGATACAATGATTGCTATTGCTTTGGAGGCCTTCTTTATATACCGTGGGCACAATCGTGCTCCAAAGCTGCCCGGCGTCCACGTTTCATCCGTAGAAAGCCTTGACAGAACGTGAAAAACGTGTCGGAACTTGATCAGAACGTGAGAAGCGTGAGGGACCCCATCAGAACGTGACGGGCCGGGAGGGAACGCTCTGGCATCCGTGGTAGAACGCGGGCCGAACCGTAGTGCGCCTTGGAGCCTCCGGGACTCAGCATCCCCTTCCCCCCACGGCCCGTCACGGATACCGTGGTAGACCGCGAGAAAAACTTGGCATGACCAACAAAACTTGAATCCAGAGATAAAATTGGTCTAAATCCCACGGCGCACTACGTTTCGGGCAAACGGGGCTGCCGTGGCCGCCGGGAACATAGTGTAAACGTAGCATAAAGTCAAACGAATCATTAAAGATCCCACCCATCCGCGTCGTACTAATTATAATACAATAGGTCAGGCTTTCGTTTGTGTGTGGCCAGGTCTGCTCGAGCGAGAACCCGGTAATCATTCATACCGAACTCCATCCACATTTACAACGGAATGTCTCGAAGACCCACTGTTGTTCTTTAATAGTATCTATATTTAATTATTCCCAAAATGGGTTTAAGACGTAAATACATGTATGGGTACCCGACCTCCTCTGTATATATCTCTCACTTGACCATTCTTTTGATCACTTGACACCTGCTCTTGCTTTGCTTTAATTACTGTGTTAACTATTGTCCTGAATTTGTGTTTATTACACAACATAAGACATTCTGTTAATTCTGTTTTAACATATGTTAAACCTTGTTTATTTACTATTAATGTCTACAATTTTTGTTAATTTATTCGTAAATGTTAATCTGTATATGTTACACCAGTAAAAATCGAATTCCCAGAAATTGACAATAAATACTAAATACAATATATTAATGGTTTTATTTGTCCTCAACAACCCTGTACTTCATTTTGTTTGCTGACGACTCTGACAATTTCTTTTCTAATCAAGAACCATAATCATTTTCTCAAAAACTATTAAATCTCAATTACGAGTAGTTGCTGACTGGATCAATGCAAATATATTGAGTGATTTCAAGTTGGGTGTTTAGGGCTGGTGTTAGTGTTTAATAAACAGTAACACCAGCTCTAAACACCGAAATGGAAATCAGTTGGTGTTAAGGCTTTGACCTCTGAATATCGTCAACTTCCGGTAGCTAGTGTTATCAATTTTGCAAAATTGTCGTCTGCTGAACCGACGTTTGTGGCTGGTGTTAATATTTTACGTACAAATGTCCTATTCACTAGCACTAGCCCCTAGGGATTAAGCAAATGTTGATTTCCAGTTCGGTGTTAGTGTTGTACCCGCACAACAGACAACGCACGAACGACACTAATTTATTGTCTAAATATCAAATAAAAACATGTGAAACAGGTCCTTTACTATGTGATTCATATATTATTTTGTGGAAGAATGTGTCATTTTATAAGACCAGAGAAATGAGCGTAAATTAATTTTGTGGTTTTCATGATATCTTTAGTTTTGATGTACTATTTTTAAATTATCGTCGTGAAATCAATTATGTGTGGCGTTGTCCCAGTGGTGTTAAGCTATCGATATTGATATCTGTATCTGGCTTTTAATTTCATCGGCAAATGTTTAGCTCGATTTAAGACCTCTTGACTGCTCTAAACACTAACACCCAACTTGAAATCACTTATTGTCATTGAATCTACAAAAAAAAAAAGAATGCTCTTAAGTAGTATTATTGATAACTTACCAGGAAATATTGTACTTGATAATACTACAGTTGGTTACAAACCATGGACATGGTATGATATGTGCATGCATATGAAATATAATAGAAAAATAAAACATTACGACGAATGCAATATGATTATTATTTTAATGAGGAAATATTGTAATCCCATAGACTTAGTATGTAGCAACAGGTAAGAATCAAAATGCAACTTACGAAGGAAGGAAAGGATATTACATTTTAGGAAATTGATCGGACGAAGGGCGTGTTAGAGTGCACGATATCAACGTGATCGGAAATAATGAGTAATAAATAAATAAATAATAATTAAGTGTTGATAATGTGACATGTTGGATAATATATACAACTTAGATAAGTAATTGATTTCAAGGTCATATTGCTTGTAGAAATGTGCATATAATATAAAATGAAGAATGGTTGTTCCTCGTTTGTTTCATGCCCTAGCCATAACTGATGAAATGTATTATTATTAAAGCAGGTGTCATTATCGTTAGATATCATACGTACCAAATCAATAGCAGTGCAAATGACCCCCCAAAAAACATTACGTGAACATTATTTACTATCCTGAATATACACACGTTCTATGCATGAAAGTAATCTGGCTAGTACTATTATTTTTTTCATTCATTTAGTTAATACGGTGGTGTATATCACAGCATTGTTGCTTATATGGCGTGTATCAACGGTGTAATTGTTCATTAATTAAACATTGTTTAAAGATACACCTTCATATGCCTTGAGTTTACTGTCCTACCTACCGTAAAAATTAGGAGCAAACTCACCTGTAATCTTCTTGATCATACCGATCCATGCTAGGTAAAATAGAATTTCAGACGGGCTGAATATAAAAATGAAAAAAACGCACCGATGCGGAATCATTGTTATTCTCGTGGTGATGATTGAAGGGTTAATGATAACAATATGTCATGAGGGTGATCGTCGGTAGGGAGCGGCGGGTTGCAGATTTGATTCTGCAACCCGCCGCCCCCTACCGACGGTCACCCTCATAATAACATAAATTGTATGTAATTTGTATACGCTACAACAAAGGGTTCTTATAGTCCTCTAAGGCGTATGTTAATCCAGATACCCTGTCTTCCAGAGGCGTTACACGCTAGGGACATTTTGTTGCCCTCTATTTACATTCTATTAAGGGGAGGCTAATCATTTCTACCCCCTTTGCAGTATACCTCTTATCACTGTGAAAATACAACACTTTAACATGCAATTATCTGACTTGTTGTTAGTTTGTTAGTTGCAAGTACTAATAATCTATTGCGACCTCCTCAATGAGCACCCCCTCCACCCCAAGAGAGAAAGAAATAAAGGAAATGACGTGAAATGATCTTCATGTACAGAGTGAGTCAGAAAAAAGTGTCCCACTTTTTAAAAGTTGTATTGTTTGAAGTATGAATATTAAATCATGGGTTTCATGATATGTCTTGGTAGAGTTATCCTCTCAGTACATTTAGGTACCATTTTCATTTGAATCTCTGCATGCATGACTAAACATCAGACAATCTTTACAAGACTGCCAGATCTCACTTGCGCCAAGTTGCTGGGTGAGGAATAAAACAGTGCATTGAACAAAAACTGTCAGACAGACACACACACACACACACACACACACGCACACACACATACGCACACGCACACAGACACACTGACAGTAACGAGGATTAATGCATCACAAAAGGGCACTAATATAGCACATAGGCACGGTTTTGATCTCTGGGCCTCACAGTTACGAGGCCATTGCTTTGCCACTGATTCATGACTGTACGCAGCTGGGGCTAGGGTAGGGGGCAGCCCCCACAACACCAACAAACAATGAAAATGCAATAAAATATCAATAATTTATTGCAATTTCCCCTGGTCGCCAACAGGAAGAAAATCCTCTGTACGGCCAAGGCATGGCCACACAGAGGAATTTTTTTCCTGCAATAAATTGTTGATAATTTATTGCATTTTCTTTGTTTTTTGGTATTTGTGGGGGCTGCGCCCGCTACCCTAACCCCCACTGCGTACAGTCATGATTCAGTGGCACAGCAATGGCCTCGTAACTGTGAGGCCCCAGGATCAAAACCGTGTTGATGTGCCATATTAATGCCCTTTTGTGACGTAGATCCCCTAGTTGATAAGCATAGTAGCACACACACATGCTTTAGCAGTTACGCAAAACAAACATTCGCAAATTATTATTCAATAAAATCTGATAATGTACACTATTATCTGGATCTATTGGGAATAAATAATTTTCAAAATAATTCCATAAATTGGGGTAGGCCCCTAAACAATTTTTTTCCCACCGTTATGACCAACAGTGTATATACAAAGAAAGTAAAGACTGCAGTCATTCATAAGGAGCATTTTAATAACCCCCCCCCTCTTTCTCTCTCTTTCTTCCTCTTTCTGCGTTTTCTCGTTATTCCTTCATATTTGAGTTTCTTAACGTATCTCACTTTCGATACCCAACTGTATTCGTTCTTCAACCCTCTCACCTTTCTCTTTCTCTCTTTCGCTTTCCTCATCCCCATCAACCTCCCCCTTCACCTCATCTCTCTCTCTCTCTCTCTCTATTCTCATCTGTCAACTTTGTAATGGGGATGATATCACATTAGCATGTTTGTTACGATTCGTCTTAGTTACGTAGTGGTATAAAGAACAAAAGCATGATACAAAGTCATGAGAGATGTTTCATTTAAAATTGATCATGTGGGAAAAGAAAATTCATACAGACTTGCATCACATTATATACATATTTTTTCTTCAAAGGTAAATTAAGGACTAAGCCCTCAAAATTTTCATGGGCTATTATTATTATTTTTTTTTTTTAATGTGTCTACTCATTTTCTCTAATTCAATTTTGTATTCATTCATTTAGTTTTGTTTTATTTTATGTTATTACATTATTGTTTTCCTTTTTGATGAGGGGAATTGTTTTTTTTTTCCTAGCATTTGTATATGATCTTAATACTTCTGTGCCATACCTTCTTGCTGCTCGTTCCATTTAAATTTCGAGAAATTTCGATAGGCCTACATGATATAACGAACTTCGAAAAGAGTAGTCTGAAGAGGGCCCTTTAATTCCATTGTTATAATAGTATCATCAATCTAGTCATGTTATTATACGTTGCAGTATTCTAAACTGGCGCATCGCATATTGCTCTGGTTGTCTCATTTTCGCCAGCACAAACGTAGCTAGTTCGCGTATATAGCAGACGGCAATCGGCGGATCAGACGACACTTGATAGTGATTTTGTATGTGAGATTGCTTTGCTAAATATAAAATACAAGAACCCTTTCCATATCTTTAAACTATCATTGATATCTGATAATTAAACAGTTAGTAAAATAAACCTACCAAACTACATAATACAATGAAATACTTGACTGAAAGTAGGGGAGTTTGATGTGGTGCACAATTGCACCTCTCTGTAAATAATCGAATAGTCCATGGTGTTCATGAATATTCATATTGTTGCTTAACTCAGCAAAATGCTTGCCTATACTAAATGGAAAAAATACGGTGGGAGTTTGGCTGAAATGGACATAATGAACAAATCAGAACTGCTCTATGATAATTCATGCTTGTTATCCTTCGTGTGCTTGACTTATAACCTTTCAATCGAGTGGTAAATTGCGTCCAAAGTTCGACTTGTTGCACATGTGTTATATAGGCAATGGCGAGCTGGCGACCTATTTTGACCAAATTACGGTGGGTAAACTTTCAAAAGTCAATGGGACACGAGGGTTCCAATGAAAGAGCTAGTGATAACGTACATCGGGTAGGATGTGTTTTTCGTTTAAACAAAAATGAATTTTTAACGATTTTTTTTGTTGAAGTAAAAGTCCATAGGCTAACATGTTTATAGGCTGCTGGACTCTGACGATAGGGGGCGTTGTCAAATGAGACTAAACGGAGCTATATGTCAGCGTTAAAATGAGTTCCAAACGTTTGTCGAACAGGTGCTGGATATGGATTTAACTTTCCCTTTCGTTAATATTTAATGCAATAATGCAGTGCGTCCCAGATAAAACGAAACCGAGAATTATCGATGTTTTATCATAACTTAATCACAATTGACACATATTTGGAAAGCTTAGATCCTCCTCTTTCATTTGATGCAACTCATAATAATGCATATTTCACGCATGAGTGATTAAAATCAATTTGAAGAGAGGAAAACAAAAAAGTCATTTGGCGGACGATATCTGAATTTCTAACAGAAAATCACATTTCTAAAAAGTTGAGTTTCTGCCCTTTCATATGACACCTCAATCAGGACAAATTAGCTAGGAATAACAAAGTTCTGTTTGTTTAAAGTAGTGCTTGCATTTCCATAATTTGATTAAACGAATTCGTTTTCACTGGCTGCCTGCCGTATCAACAAACGAAATTAACAAAAGACTTAACTCCGTTTCGTTGACAATCAGCCGTAGACGAAATACTTCATGCATGGCTGATTGTCAACGAAACGGAGCTAAGTCTTTTGTCTTTTGTCAATTCTGCTTTTTGCTACGGCAGGCAGCCTGTGAAAACGAATTAGGCTACTTTAAACAACCAGAACTTTGTCATTCCTTGCTCATTTTTCCTGATTGTGGTGTCTTATGAAAGGGCAGAAACCCAACTTTCTAGAAATGTGATTTTCTCTTTGAAATTCAGATACCGCCCGCCAAACGACTTTTCGGTTTCCTCTCTTCAAATTGATTTTAATCACTCATGCGTGACATATGCATCATAATGAGTTGCATCAAATGAAAGAAGAGGATCTAAGCTTTCAAAATAGGTGTCATTTATTAATTATAAATGTGATTAAGTTATGATCAAACATCGATAATTCTCGGTTTCGTTTTTTCTGGGACGCACTGTATAGGAATTATACCGCCCGGGGCAAAACTATGAAATTATCCCTCCCTCCGCCCAAACACATCCACGTGAGCGAAGAGAATGATGTTTTTTTAAACCCCCCAAAAACACAATTTATTATGCATTTCACCCATATTCCAAAGGCACCACCTACTACTGTCATAAGCGTACCAACATTGTCATGAGGGGGATGAGACCATCCTGTGTGAAACTTCGTGAGTGAGTGAATCTGATGAAAAGCATTGAACTTTGATTGTTTTGCTATACTCTTATAAACACAAAAATCGGCCACCTCGCTGCTCGAATTGGAAAGTGTTGACTGCCAGAATAATGAATAAAAGAACTATAACGATACCCTGTAATGGAACGATAGAGTTACAAGTTTGGAACTTCAATTGATAAGCAGTTCTCGTTACACTTCTACCTCAATTAGGGCGAAATGTTAACTAATCCTCAATGTTAATATGGTCGGGTAATTCAGGAATGTACAAGACAGTTGAGAATCATTTTTAATAGTGAAACTTTGTTAATGCCATTATTTTGTATATACTCAAAAGTACTGGTGTAATATTCAACAAGAGGCTGATAACAGACCTCAGTAAAGGGCGAACCGGGTAGAATTAAAATGGAATCCTAGGTATTATATTGCGGCGCAGAATACAAGATCCCGAAGGAGCATGATGGTTAACGGAATTACAAAGCCACCAATATTTCTAGAATTAATGTGTTTTAGGGCTTGAAAATGTATATTTCTAATGGACGTTAGCTAGGCCTCGTATTTAGGTGCATATAGTATAACATATTTTCTACCTTTCCTCCCCTTCTGTTTTTTTATGTTTCTTCCTCTCTTTTGCGTTTGTTACGGCTCATTCAAGTGCCGCCTGTAGCAGGTGCCAAATCTCTTTCCCACGTATGTAAGCCAGTGGTTATAAATGATTAAAACAAAATGTAGTTAATTCCCTTACATTCCCCTTTTCAATATCTGTATTCTTATGTGTGTGTAATTTGGTATTAACCTACTTGTATTAATCAGAAATGATTATTTATGTCTAGGACCGACCTTTAACGTCACCATCCGAAAGACGGAACTCGGTTTCGAACCTGGGTCCGATCCGAATCAGTTTGTAGGCGAAGACAGAGAGCTGACCGCGGACGTTATCGCTACACCAACTCACATATGCTACACGTTGCGAGTCTTAAAATAACTTCTTAATTTCGTTTTAAAAAAAATTCTTCGAGATTCCCGTTATCATGGGGTCATGAAGAGATGTGACAGGAAAACGCAAACATTATTAGCAAGGTGCTTTGAACAAAAAAAGGGGAAAATTCAGACAGGCACATGCGTGACAGTTTTCGAAATCTCTGACAACATATGACGTTGGAATTTGTTGAATATCTTGTTTTTGTTTAAAATGTTTGCTCCAAATATTGACCAATATCATGTTTGCCACACCCCTCTCTCTCTCTCTCTCTCTCTCTCCCTCACATGCAACGGCCCGATGCTACCCACCCGTTAAAGATAACTAGCAGTTAACTTGTACTTGGAGTTATTGTTAGACATTGTTTTGTCTAAAACTAAACATTAATCAAAACTATCTTGGAAAATTAATTAAGGGGACCTAGACATACTTCTAAAGGAAAGATGGGTTTTCTATACGTTCTTAATATCATAATGAGTGTTTTAGTCCTAATTAATTAATTTATTAATTAACATTCAACAATGGTTACTTATTAAGCACGTTTCCGGATTTTTGTTCAAGCGGCGCTAAAACCATTTACATCTATTTTTGTAAATTACTTTTTCAGATTTGCGATACAAAAATAATATGGTCCATGTGAATATGGGAAACGAAATATACTCACTCCACAAACAGCACAATGCATCTAACCTTCCCAGCAAGGTCTCGTAGATTTCTTACGGTTGCTTCTGTTTGGAACGTATCTTCAAATTCTGTAAGAGAGAACGTATTTCAAATGTGCGTGATGAACCTTTGAGAAACTATGGGCATAACATTTATCCTACATAGACACAAGATATACAAACCTTTGTGTTATAATTTGGATGCAATATGCCAGAATAACAAAAATTAATCAACTGTTCGTGCCATAACATTTCAGGAACCCATGCATTTGAAAAATATAGTTTGTGATAATAAAAACAGTGAACATAATGCGTTTCATAAAGAGAATCTTACATGGGTTTGAGAGTCGAATATAATAATATTAAGAAACGTGGGCCAGTATCTATGAACGTATGTAGGCCTCTAAGTATAATTTCATGTGAGAATTTTGTAAGAATCACAGCGAGCAGTAGTGGTACAATTAAAAAACCAGAAATAGAAACAATCATAAAACAACAACAAAATAATCAGTCCCTATAAGACATCACTCCCTATAATAAAATTAAGCATCTACATGGATCATATCAACACTGATTGAGCTTCATGATTTTGAAAATGTAATTTCAGAAAAGCTTGTTTGTGCTCCTTATTTTTATCTGTAGATGCTTTTGCAAGGGAGAAGGGTTAATTATATAATTATTTGCAGTTCCTTTATAATAATCCCAAAGTGGTGATCTGACGTTTGACAATTTCGTATAGCTGACATGTTAAACTAATCAACAGCTCACAAATATTTGCCTATTTTCAATTCCGATTATAAATTGAAAAAAAAAATATGATACAATACGCTCCATATTTTTGATTTGTGCTATATATTTTGTTTACTGTTAAAACAATGACTTTAAAAGAGATCACAAGTGCTCACATATTTTCCCCCTATCATACGCTAGATGTCAGATGATGTCATACTTAATGGGTTACTTAGGCAGATTTTAAGGTTCATATATATTCAGACAAATAAAATGTTAAAGACGACTAATATTGAGCCAATTTATTTGTACAATTCAAGTGACAGAGTAAAGCTATGACAATGTCGATTAACGTATGATTGTAATCTGTAATCAAGCGCGCCGGAAGCAGTTTGGGATTTTGTGGGGGGGGGGGGAGGCAAACATTCCAGGGGGCTCACCTTCCAGGGGCAGTGGCGTAATGAGCTAAAACGTTGGGAAGGGGGGGGGGGGGCAGAAGAAAAATCTGCATCATCACCACCACTCTTACACGTTACATGCAGGCCCTGCGGAACGTTTTTTCAAAGTGGAGTATTAACGATCAGGTAGAGCGTAAATTGGCGTGGGGTCCTGAGCCTGAGCCCCCGGTAGCGACTTTACGTTTTACACTGTAGTTCCGTCATTTTCACGATAAGTGAGTAAAACCGGGCTGCAGCAAAGACTAGTACTTCATGAACAGCGCGCCTGATCTGAACTTGCCAGGTTATTCTCGCATTCTTGACGTTATATTTCATTAATGGTTGATTTATGTCATAATCTGCCATGGAAGACATTACGCAAACAACGCTTCCTGATCCATTGCAGGTATGTAAATGAAAAAATTAAAATAAAAAAACGTTTTATCATACGTCTCACAGATAGTAGATAGATGTAGACTAGTCACACATGTGGATTTTTTTTGTAGTGTAACTGTACTATAGTGTAAGACGATGAAATCACCCAAGAAATCTCCAAAGAAAGTGGAGGGATCAACCAAGAGAGAGAGAGAGAGAGACGATGATGTTGGCTGCTGCTGATGATGATCAAGTTCAGGCAATAAATAATTGTGGCCGTTTGGGAGGCGACTTTACGATTTCATCGTCTTACACTATAGTACAGTTACACTACAAACAAAATCCACATGTGGGACTAGTCTACATCTATCTACTATCTGTGAGACGTATGATAAAACGTTTTTTTATTTTTATTTTTTCATTTACATACCTGCAATGGATCAGGAAGCGTTGTTTGCGTAATGTCTTCCATGGCAGATTATGACATAAATCAACCATTAATGAAATATAACGTCAAGAATGCGAGAATAACCTGGCAAGTTCAGATCAGGCGCGCTGTTCATGAAGTACTAGTCTTTGCTGCAGCCCGGTTTTACTCACTTATCGTGAAAATGACGGAACTACAGTGTAAAACGTAAAGTCGCCCCCCGGTAGCTCAGGGTTTGGGGGCATTAAATAACGGTCAGATAAGCATATTTAGAAAAATTATTTGTGACACTGGCAGGTCACTAATTGGCGGGAGCCTAGGGGTCAGAGCCCCATAAAACTTAGAGGTTCTAGATATTTTACTACGGTCAGATGAACATCCAGGGGCCCGCTTCAGGAGCCTTGATGGGGTCCAGGGGGGGGGGGCGAGAACCCGGAAGCTCAGGGGTTTTAGGTATTTAATTACGGTCAGATGAGCATATTTTGATACCTCATTTGTGACATTTGCAGGTCACTTATTTTTTTTCTCTCTCTTTCTTTCTTTTTCTCTGTAACATACTTTTCCAAAAGTGAGGGGGGCTCGAGCCCCCGAGCCTAACCGTTCTGAAGGCCCTGTCATTAAAGCTTCTTAATAAGCATTTTTTTCGCCCGACTGTAAATTTGGGAATTTCTAATTTTCCAACAAACTCATAAAAAGGTACGACTCACCCCAAAATTACGGAAAATCATGTCATTTCAGTAACATTTGTAGATCACTGGTATCGAATAAGAAATACCCCCCCCCCCCCCATCAGTACGCCAGCGTTCAGGGGCTCATGTTTTCTCATCCCTATAACAAAAAACACACACGCTTTCCCATCCTCTTAAAATATTTCCACGATATGCGCGTATTGCTCCATTGATAAATATAGGTGGCATGCGGAATGTTTAGAAAATTAATTCCTGTTAACTTTTGCCCGCCCCCCCCCCCCTTCTTTTCTTTGAATGGAATTTTATATGTGATTTAATTCAGGTTTTTATTATTGTTACGTGCTTTTGGGTTAAAAATACAAACCATCTTTACTCCTTTACTGCTTTTCTTCTTTTTTGGGGAGGGGGGGGGGGGGGGGGGGGGCAAAAATGCGTTTTGCCCCCCCCCCACACACACACACACTTCCGGCGCCTATGATTGTGATGTAGTGTATTATCCTACCAACATGAAGGTAATTTCAAGCCCATTTAGAATAATCGCACTGTTTTGTCAAACCGCTATAATTATAATTGGGTATAGGTTCTCTTATTTTGGGCACAGGGGCATATTAGTGCATTTTAGAGACATTGAAGAACAACAAAGTAAATAGAAATAGATTATTGTTTTACCTGACATATCTAGAGTGTATAGACATTCTTCACAATGCTAGTTTATTTAGAGGTATTCCGTTGGTTTAGTAATAATACAAACATTGTTTGCCCATACAATTCATTATTTTACGTCCAAAAACAAAGGTTATGGAAATAGCTTTTATCCCATAGATACAGGTTCGTAGTGGTGGCGTATTTTCATATGAATTAAAACAAACATAAATAAAACAATAAACATTGCATGTTCTTTTTTACAAACCACTGTATATGTTTATGATGACAGAATCGGTGAGATATTCCTCCTGGTCGTCAGTAGATCTGTGATGTTCATCGTCAAGCTTGCTTGACTCCACGTCTCCATGAAGAGAGCGTCTCAGGCCAGGGATTATGTCGTACGCATACCTGTTCCCATCAATCATACCAATGACAAGCTTATCAGGAAACACCACTCGTTCATCATCACAAGGTACAGCCTTTCCTGGTTTGTACGACAAGATTTCATGTCGTAATGTAGAAATCCTCGTCTCCAAATCCGCGTTTGAAGAAGCCATTTTGACTGAACACCTGCCTATGTTTAGAGAGGTACAACCAAATGCAATTGATCTAATCAGTATATTCATGCAAGGCAAATGGTTACTGTTCACTGGCGATAATTGGTTCCAAAGTACATCAACTAGTAATTTATGTGTATGTGTATTTGTATTAATCGGAGCGAGGCTTATTTTTAGAATGGATAGGGTCAATAGGTCATGGACTTTGTACTTTCAGTGTTGTCAAAATTAGTGCTACAAGTGCATTACAAAATGTAAAAATCCTATAACTTAATAATGTTATGTATTAAATAAAAAGATTGTTTGCATGGTTTTGCTGTAATAAGTTGTTGCTAAATATTCAAAAGACAAACTGTGTTATTTTCAGATCCAGGGGTAAACGAATTCCAATCAATGTTGATCTTCTGGAGGTAGGAGGTCATAGAGTAGCTCGAAGTGAGCATGTTAAATTTCTAGGTGTTATTATAGATGAGTACTTGTCTTGGAAACCTCATTTGGATGCTATAGGCACAAAAATTTCGCGAAGTGTTGGTGTCATATGTAGGTTAAGGTTTATCCTTCCTAAGAATGTTTTGTTAATTTTATATAACAGTATTGTTCTCCCTTACCTTACGTATTGCAATGTTGCATGGGGTAACACTTTCAAGACTTATGTTGATAAACTTAAAATATTGCAAAAGAAAGTTATTCGGCTCGTTACCAGTTCTAACTTCAGACAGCCTAGTAAGCCATTATTCATTTAGATGAAATTGTTGCCTTTTGATCAGCTTGTATCATTCAGTAGTTTGATTTTTATGTTTAAACTTAAGTTTTGTCCTCAGGCTTGCCTGTTAAAAGACCTATTTTCCTGTAACTCTCAGATTCATAGCTACAATACACGTCAAAGTAACCTAGTGCATCAACCTCATGTAAGGACAAATGTTGCACTGAATTCCTTTCGAATCACGTGTATTAAAGAGTGGAACCATTTACCCGCATACATTAAGGACAGTACCACTCTTACTAGATTCAGACTTCTGTGTAAATCATATCTGTTAAATACATTGAAATAGATTGCCGCTATAACTGACTGTACTATATTATAGCAAGGATTAGCCAGTCAGCCTCTGTATGCGTGTGCGTGTGTGTACGTGTGTGTGTGTGTGTGTGTGTTTGTGTGTGAACTTAATGCGTACAGCATGATAAGCCGGTATACGGCTGGGGGGGGGGGTAAGGGTGTTCATGATGTTGTCAGTGATTCAGCTTTTTTCCTTCTAAATGTTTTAAATTTATATATTAACCTTGTATTCAGTTATTGTTAATACATGCTTTTTTCCTTTCAAATATGTTTTTAAGTTACACAACCTTGCCATTTCCTTATAATAATTTGTGTACATTACCATGTATTTTTGTTGTTGTAAATGAACTTCTTGATCTCGGTTTGCGGACTCTGGGACCTGCTTGTTTTGGGGGCTCTGCGCGCCTGAGACTGTATCGTATCCATGATCGATTGTATCCTACCATCTTTCATGTTTTGAATTGCGCAGATCCTTGAAACACGTGGTCTCTTTGCCAATCCGCTGGGATTGAGATGTCCATCCTCCAAAGGGGCCCCACTCACAAGCATTGCTTTTTGAGGTCTCAATTTGGATCATGTTTGTTCGTCATGATTACTATGCCATGTGTTTTTTAATAAACTGAACTGAACTGATTACAGTATTACAGTTGCATGTATGTGCATTGATTTGACTCGTGATCACTGACCTGCCCTTTTCCAAGCCCCCCCCCCCCCCAACATCTATTGTTTAATGTATTAAGCATCAGTGTGACAACCACACAAACATAATACTTTAAAGGCGATATACTAAAACATTCACTGATTATATGAATCAATATTTAATCTAATTGAAATGGTTTATTCATAATAATTCATCGGGGCCAAAGACCGAATACATAAATATACACAATCACGAAAAATCTAATTTGTCATTGAAACGAATTAGGTGGTCTGTCATTTAATCTGAACAACTGAAAGACTGTTAACATCTTTGAAGGAGAGTAGAATCATATACGAAATACTAAACCAATTTCTAATCATTTGATATGGAAACATAGTAGCCATTTCACATGAACTCGCAAAATAGTGGAGAAAACTAAGGTGCATTTTAAGCAATGTTAACAGATCTTATGATAACGGACATCATAAATTTGAATGTTTGCTGGTCCATTTGTTTTTATTACAGTTATATGGATATTTAAACATTTACAGGGAATAATAATTGAATGGATGAATAAGTAGGAGTGAAGGAGTTGAAGAAGAAAGTAAAACTTCGGAAACATCAACAAAATATTTGTTTGTGGATTGTCTTCTTTTGCTTATCGTACGTACAAAAAATTCCCTAATACATATTCAGAACATTTTACAAATCAAACACTATTCTGAATAAATATGTCAGTTATTATTACGTTATGGGCTAATGCATAACAATGCACATAAAGCGAAAGCTATATACATATTGTGCACGGATTCTATTTCACGATCATGTTTTTAACATGAAAAAATAACGTTCTTTTTACAAGAACAGATGAGTAAGCCTTGTTACCTGTTAGTGGTTCACATTTATATAATGTATCACTTTCTCATCTGGTTTTGTATAAGTCGTGTGATCATCGTTCACGAGCCGCGCAGGGGCGATGCGATTTTGTTGTTGATTTTTGAACCCCCGTAAGTGATGTTTTCCTGGCATCTACTAACATGCGGAGCATCGTTCACGAGCCGCGTAGCGGCGAGGTGATGTTTTTTGCTATTTTGAACCCCGTAAATTATGTTTTGCTGGCATCTAATAACATCTACTAATACTGTGTGGGTCTGGACACACGATGGCGTTCTTCTATGCTCATCACATTTTCACTTGGCAGCCCACCAGGGGGGGGGGGGTTAAACCCCCTACCCCCCCCCCCGTAGGTCAGCACCTGACGGTTATTCTCTCCAATAAAGCGCCCTGACATAAAGCCTTTCTGATTTTCATGTGAAAGGAAGTACGTTCTTCAATCTGTTTGCTATACAAGCGGAACCTAATTTATACACCACTTTCCCCAAAATATGGGTCTCCAATTGTTTAAATAATGTCTATTTTCATTTCTTTGGGAATTAAAGAGATGACTCCCAACTTCTGTGTATAGGACATTCCGGATAAATAAGCAGAGTTTAAATACCTCACTAAAAGTATGTGTAATTCTTTCCAAAAGTGTTCGACGGTGTATCCATCTAGACCAGGTGATTAATTAGTTTGCATATTGATAAGTGCTTGATGAACCTCATCAATGGAGAGTTCTCCTTCGGGCTTCTGTGACATTGGAGTAGCTAATTTACTTATAACCTGGATCATTTAATACATTGTATTTAAGTCTACATCAACAACAAGATTATTTTCATACAATTTAGAATAGAATAGTATAATTTCTGATATAATATCATCCCGCGATGTAATCTGCAATTGTAATTGTTTTTGTGAACAATTTGCATATTCTTTAATTCACAGCATTTCTGTTTTCTGAATTCAAAAAAATATTTCGTCTCGTCATATTCCATCCATTTGATTTTAGACCTCATCTTTATTCCTTCCATTTTTTTTCTTTTCTTAACGATTCTAACTGAACTTTCTTCTCATTTAATATAACTTAGGCTTTTTCTTGTCCGTTTTTTTAAATATTAATGCCTTCTCCAAGTCTATAATTTTCTTTTCTAAATCCTATTCTAAATTTACCAATCTTTTCTTCTTTTAGACTGCGTATAAATTGTTTCACCTCTGATTTTGGTCAACAACGGATCGAAAAATAACTGATCATTTACAGTAAATTCATATTGTGTATTTTGCCCTTCTACCTCAAATCTACTTCAATTGTTATCTTATGGGACTGGATAGGTCTCAATCGTTTGTTGATTGACATCTTAAATTGTTCTACATAACTCTCTTCCCTTAGCAATTAATTATTGAATTTCCAGTAGCTTTGACCTACCCTACAATGATTTGTATTCAAAGATACCTTGACCAGGGAATGATCGGATCTGTATTCAGTTAAAATCTCTATTTCATTAACGAGTGACAGTAATTCAGTGGAGACCTAAATATAATCCCATCTAGCCGCCTTAAAGAGAGTAGGTTGACGCCATGTAAAAAAAATTCCCCTGTATATGTCATTCTCTTCATGGGTTTATCAAATTTAAATCATTCTTCATTTGATCGAATTTTTTTCTTGGCAATAGGATTATTGAGACGAATATAATTATATGTATCTTTATCAAAACCTTGGACCAAGTTCCAACCCCCGCATAAAAATAATGGATTATCAAAATCAAAAGCAAGTCTTTCAATATCTGCACCAAACTAACACGGCCTTCATTAAGACCATACAATGATCTTAACGTTATGTCATAGCCTAGAAACATATTTGTAGGTCCAAAACAACAAAATTCCCTTCTTTAGATCGTCCAATTTTGTTAACATTCAATTGCACCCCCTCCCCCAACAAAAATAGCAACACCTCTGGCATTTGACGCTTTATGACTGGAAAAAAAAACATTTATCTCCCCAAAATCGATTCATAGAAGCTTCTTCTTCAGCTACTTTGTGTATCTTGCAAGCAACAAATTTGAAACTTATTTTTGCCTTAACGAATTCTAAAACAATATTTCTTTTTTTCACGATTTACCATACCTCGACAGTTCAAAGAAATAATATTGAAACTATCCATTAGATATCAACTTTACCGCGGAACTATGAAAATCAAATCCTGTGGAGTTTGTCTTAATATTTTGTAACATCAAACAAACAACACTGACTACACTGTGTGCTAGCCCACCGAAACAACTACTGCAACACCTTTGAAAATTACAGTGAAGTCTAGCACAAAACCAAAACTACACACACAAAACACATATGTCTCATTTTGCAAGACAAAACGCAATACCAAGAAATGCACAACTAGGTGACCACATATTTGCTGTAGATCCCCGAAACCCAACCAATCCAACCTAAGGCAGACTCACATAGTAGCAGCAAAGACCCTGCAAAAGCCGACGGACGTGAAAATCACACAATTTTGGCGGCAAAGCGAAGGCAAAAGGGGACAACCAAGATTCGCTGACGGGTGGGAACGACCTTCAGCGAAAACACGACGGCAAGGGACGAATGGCTGCGGCAGGGAACGGAGGCTAGCGACCAAAATCGGACATTGTCTGCGTTGCGAGTGACGATGTCTCGACGGAGCCTGGCAACAAGGAACGAGGTCAGACGACTGGCAGCGGATTGGCTGGCGGCAAGACACGGCGGCTGACGGCGGGTCGAGGCGACGACGACGTGACTCAGCGGTCGACATCAAAGCCTGTGTGTGTGCGGGTAACTGACGTCACAAAACGTGAACAATTGCACCAAAAGTTAAAAATCATGGATCATCGTTGCAAATTCTTACCCATCGCAGATCACCGTTGCAATGCCGCAGGTACTCGTAAATGACCCGCCATCAACAGTCATCAACCGTCACCCTCCGGCCAAAATTCGCAATTCATCGTCGCACCAAGGTCTTTAGAATTTCGTTACCTGCCGCGCAATGTATCGTCAGGGTTCGAGATGTGACGTGACTTGCCGTTGTTTTGCCGTCAATGGACGTTCACAACGACAACGACTACCAACAAAATTGTGACGACCTCAAAGCGATTCCAGACGGAAACGCACGGCATGGAAACGATTTGTTTTGGCCACCACAACATTTTTAACATGCTGAAAATTTGCCGACGGACGAGACTGGTAATTTCAGGCGTCTGCGGTAGCTAGCGAATTCGTCAGCGACAATTGAAGGCAACACACGATGATTGGCGGGAAATTCAATATTGCAATTCGCAGCTTAACGTAGCTTGCTGTACCTCCCTATTCGTTATAGTGTGAGCCGGTCTTAAGAGGGAAAATGTATCAAACGTTTCTCACCCGAAAAAAACCATATCGGCTTACTGCCCACAAAATCCTGCTTATTGTATAATAGCCCTTGTCATGTCAGGCAAAGTATAATTTGAATTATTTTAAATATCTACAAATGTGCGACCTCCGATTATTCACACGGGCAACCGAAACTCACACTCCCGTTTCACAGAAGAGGTCAAATATAATGAAAATAGCGATAGCTTGACCGTTATACTGTTGCGGAAACGATTAGCCCTTTATCATATTCTCATTTCGTATCATATACATTCTCATCTGATTTTCCTTTAACCTGGCTTAGGGTAACAAGATATAAAAGCAACGATATATTAAATATTAACATTCACATTTAGATGTGTAATGATTATCACCTTATTAAAAATTCTACAATATAACTGCTTCTTAGAATTGAAAAATAAGAAAACTGTATGATCTCTAACCTTTCCAAAGTCTCACATCAATATTCTGAATTTCTGTTATCCTCAACAACAACAAATTGTGTAGAACACGTCGCTTTCATACGATTAACACTATTGATTCAATAACGTCTTCTCTGTAAAAGAGACAGCAAGTTTTAGATTAATAAGAACCAATTTCTCTTCGTCCCTTCTTCCTGAAGGCACAATAAAACAGGAACTTTAGCTTCGTTCAAGAAGATTTTTTCATTTCTTCTTATATGTATCCACAAAAACAAGGACAAAATAATTAAAATGCTCTTATATCTTATTACATGTAAATCTTAAGCATGTTATGTAATACAGTAAGTACTCAACATCAATTGTTGGCATTTAGCCAAAAGCAACACCAATATGTACGAAACACATATTAAGTTATAGATACAGTGCGTCCCAGAAAAAACGAAACCGAGAATTATCGATGTTTTATCATAGCTTAATCACGATCATAATTATTAAATGACACATATTTGTCAAGTTAAGCTTAGATCCTCCTCTTTCGTTTGATGCATTTCATACGATGCATATTTTACGCATGGGTGATTAAAAACAATTTGAGCAACAAGTCATTTGGCGGGCAGTAGCTAAATTTCAAAGAGAAAATCACATTAATTTGTCTAGAAAGTTCATTTTCTGACCTTTCATATGACACCTCAATCAGGAAAAGTGAGCCAGGAATAACAAGATTCTGTTTGTTTAAAGTAATGCTTGCATTTTCATAGTTCTTTCAGTATTTACTTTAAAATTAAAAATTAAAATCAAGATAATTCAAATTCTCGACAGGGAATTTGTATAGTATTCTCAAATAAGGACAAGGTATTATCTATTTCCCCAAATGGGCGATTGGCATTAAATGCTGATCGCCCTATAAGATTTAATTGAATGTTACCGCCTCACAAGTCACAATTACTCGAAAGCTCGTTCGTATTTATAACAGGAGACAACAAAAAACGCGCCAAAGCCGGTTCAGTGTACACATCATTGATATTCACTTCTTATGTATTCATCTCCCAGTGTATCGAACTAGCATAGGTATGTAAAGCAAATATTCACACCTGCCTATTTTCTACTCTGAGGAAGACTTATTCAGATTTATTCTCCTCTTGAAAGGCACAACAACAACAAATTAAAAAAATCGATCATTAGCCTCCTTCCATATAAATAAGGCTCATGTAAGTCATCGGTCAAAACGGTGTTCATTCAATATTATAATACTACTTCTTGATCTCTTGTGTACAACAACAAATATGATATCTGTATACATATTACTTATAGATAGTTGACATGTCAATAACCTCATTTCAGGACAGTTTCATTAATGTTACCATGTCAAAATGTAAGGTGTTTTTGTTTCTTCAGTGAATTCTGTTTGACATGCTTAAAGCATTTTTTGGTACTTTCATCAACCATATGCCTCCATACCCTTGCTGTTCCCTGTTAGCTACTTTTTAGTCGCAATTTGGTGCCCATCAGCCGAATTCTTGTTTATTTCTGCTCATTTCGTCTGATGTGATACACTTTGCAAGAATAATCTTTTTCAACTCACTTTCAGATTCTTTCCTCTCCTCCTCCATTTTAGGCAAAGTAACAATTTATATGGTTGTCAGCCTTGCTGCTGTGCCCATGGCCGCTGTTTCCACATAGCGTCTTACGGATTTCTGCTATCTAACTCCTCATTGATGTTACATTCAAATTAACACTATCGAGTTTCTCTATAATTTTGTTAATAGATTCAAGGAATTCAGTAATACTAACAGACTCACTATTCGACGCCATAGTGTCGTTCTTAGGAACAGGGCGAGAGCTTTATTCTGTGATTTGGGTTGCTGGTTTCTGCGGCGCACCTCTGCCAGATTAAGAAGATGTTAAATCTCGTATCATGGTTTTTTACGAAGAGAAGAAGGGTCCCTTTCCAATGGATTTCTGTTTCGACGGTTGCTCATGCTAATTCAGATATTTCCGAGTCCAAAGCATCACGGATCGATGAGGTTCCGACGGATTTTATCAGCAAGTTTTAAGCGGCACAACCTGTAGCTTTCATGGCGTGACGTCACTCCCTTTCAGATGGTATTGGTAGCTCACATACTCGAAACGAAATCAAAAGTTATATCACTTTATTTCTTACATAACATTATGAGTATCATCTACATAAATTTCCCCTATATTTATTATATACATGATAACAATTTCATATAACATATAATATCAAATATAATTTCCAGGATGAATTAGATTTCCCAGGTGCTACACAGAAAAACACATATTTACAATTCGAGGATACACAGAAATCAAGAGTTGTTTCATTTAGTATGCCAACGAAGCCCATATAATATTTTGCACGCAGATACGCCTGCATACTGTGCATGCGAGTAATGTTTATTTAATTCAATACGTTTAGCACTGATGTGTATTTTAAGTATTAACGATTAATCCATCAATCATAAAGTAATAAATGAATCGTAACGTAATAAATGTTAGTTCATTCGGTTTTTGTTATTAACAGATAACTAAAGTAAGCAAGTTTCTTCCATATTTAATATGTGCATTCTCATTTTTGATGACCAAATCTATGTACAGGCAAATGAGTTGTTCTGCTCGTCAACTGGTTATATGTTTTACCGTATTAACCTACATCTACCGTGTCTTCTACTACGTTTTATTTCGTAGCCTTCAAATATGTCTGTTTAAAAAATCATTTTGATATAGATATGTTAAGTACTAAACAATATATCATTTTAATGGGTTTAAGGTTGGAATATCAAAAGCGGTATTACGGATACACGGCATTTTCCTGTTTTTCTTTTTATTTTGCCAATAAGTGATCGCGCTTCCGTAGGGAAAGAAAATAGTATATCCCCCCCCCCCCCTCCACTATTGTCCTAGATGCGTACATTTGCGCAAAGGCAACCTTACGTTTATCTGAGATAGCCCTACTATTAATAAGCAAGGCATGAGGTGGCAAATTGGCATACATCAAATGTTATATGATAGTGATATTATCAGTAATCTTGGATCCTTAGATAAAGATTGTTTGATCTTAGATGCATTTTCACTAAAAGCAGAACATCATTTTCAAACGCGTGTACTTAACAAAGCACTTGTGGAACATGGGGTGTATGCCTAATTACCCGCCGGAGAACAATTCACCGGAATTCACTATATCTGAAGGGGTAACACCAAGAACAGCAATTTTTTTCTGTTCTAGGTTCTTCTGAAATTTCCAAAGCCGTGATACTGCCATGGTCTTCGCTGTTGGGGTGCTGTGGTGCTTGGTCATCCTTTTCCATTTCATCATCATTTTTATGTGCAGAATCAGATTCTTGTAAATCTGGCTGAACTTCCTGGGCTGTAATGTCTCCTGCTATAGTTTCATCACCGTCATGTTCTCCTTCATCTAGTTCTTTCAGTTCTTGGTTTGAAGGTGTAGACGCCCCAACAGCCACATCTTAAAGGAAAACAAGATATACATTTGATTAAGCATCAATATAATTGTATGTATTGAAATGTGTACCCTTTGTCCATATTTGAAAAAAAAACAATGCAAGATCATGCGGGCGTAAAGCAGGGCTCCCACTTAGCCGAGTTGGAGCCTCGAGTTGTGGCGAGCTGGCGCGATCTTATGTCAAGCAGTTTTATCATTAAAACATATTTCTTGATATCAAAAATTCAGTTCTTGATATCACGAAATCGAATTCCTGATATCACGAAATCGAATTCTTGATATCAAGAATTACCATTGTTTTACAACATAAAATTCTTTCTTGATAACAAGAATTGATTTATTGATATCAATTAATAATAAAACGGCTTGCCATAAGATCGCGCCAGCTCGCCACAAATCGAGGTTCCAACTCGGCTAAGTGGGAGCCCTGCTTAAGGGCATTATGAACTTTAAGACAACAAGTTGTACTTGCCAATTACTCAGGTTTTTTTGTTTCATGTAACTCTTAGTGGCAATTATACTCAAAATCCAACATGAATTTGTTAAAGGTGTATATTAATGCCTGTTTTCCTATTGATACTACGGTAGCAATTTTCAAAGTTTCCTTTCCCAATTGAAGAGAGAGAATCAATCATTATGATATAAACTATGTGAAATACCAATGAATTATAAAGGCAAAAACTCGTAATATCTTGCGGGAAAAAAACTTCAGCAAGGTTTAGCAACCTCGCTGCCTCAAGTTCTTGTTAATGAAAATATACGTTACCTTCGCTGAGATACATGTCTGCAAGGTTGACCAACTTGGCAGCTTGCAGTGCCTTCGTTAGCTCAATCCGTTCATCTTTCCTGGACACACCTTCTCTCCATTGTTTCAGCATATGACGAGTTCCATCACTGGTAACACGGTTAAACCTCATATTGGTCATGAGTGCTCTCTGTATATCACCCTGTAGGATTCCCAGTTGACCACCAAGGCTGTCAATCTTGTCGACATCATAAAGATCGTCGGCTATCTGCTTCAAGATGTCTGCAAACTCATCATCTGGGGGATCCTCTCTAGGATGGTACATGGTGATAAAGAAAACAGATACAAACATTGGGAGGGTCAGAGAACGCAGGTATAATGTATCACGTTAAATATTGGTCTAACTCTTTAAAACAATACAAACAAAGTTCTTCTTATGATTAGACTATACTCAACATGCTCAAATTAGTAATAGACTTTCATTAAAAGGAAATCGCGACTGGAATACAGCTACAATTCCTTTTTTTATTTTGTTTGTTGTTATTATTAAGTTTTAATTTTTTCTTCACTTCTACTTCTACATTAATCACTAAATAAATGAATAAACAAATAAATATTTTAACAAAATTAAAAACATGATTTTTAATGTAATGGAATTTAAGAGCCGCCGTATATTAAGAACGGTTATTGACGGTCTAGCATCATTCATTTTACACCCCCCCCCCCCCAAAAAAAAAAAAATGAAAGCCGCAGTATATTTCGTAGTAATTTGTTGCCACTACGCGAGAAAAGAATGCATTCATTGTCATGTTAGGAGTACAGTTATTTCATCTAACCCTGATTGTACTGTATCACTCCTCCCCAGTTCTCCGGTTGAATTGTCCTGAGATGATGAATTGCCTGCCATTAGGGAATGATGTCGATTTAATGAAGAACAAAAAATAGAATATTAGAGAAATATTTCGAATTGTCTTTATTGTTTATTGTTTATTTATGTTTTGTTTGTTTAACTTCTCTAGTTTAAATAATGCACAAGTACTACTCGAGTTGCCCTGGATAATGTAATCGAATGGCGTTATTGTTGGTTAAAACCAGCTCCTTTGTTAAAACAACATGAACAGCAACAGCATATACATTAATTTTCGAGACCATTATGGGCTGTGATTAGTTTAATATTCTAAGTATTTCCAAATTAGCAAAGATATGGTAGGGAGCTATAAAAAGACTGTATAGGAATTGCTAAGCTTCACATTATAAGTATTTCAAAAAAGTAGCCAACAACAGGATGAAATTTATATAGTATTATGTCAGTACAAAAAGGAGTTGAAAAGGGAAATGAGATTGGAAAACAAAGTCTTACCACTCTGAGATTGTTTTCCAGAAGTCACCCAAGGAAAGAAACTCCGTGGATGTTTCTCTGCTTTCTTCTTCTGCTCTGCTAATCGTATCTCACTTTCTAGTTGAATTTTGGTTCTCAGCTTCCATGTCTCACGCTCAAGTTGCTCCATACGCTGTTCCTTAGAGTCAAGTTCTTTCTTGCAGCTAAATTCGATTGACCGGCTTTCTTTTTCAAATCGTGCTTTATCTTCCTCCATTGTTCCAATGTGCAGCTCTTTTGATTTTAGTTTCTCTTCTAGCTCTCGCTTTATTTGATTGTATATCTCCTTAGCGTGCTTTGCGACTTTCTCATTTTCACTCAAAGTCATTTCAACTTGCTTTCGATTTTCTTTTTCGCGTACCATCTCACTTTTAAGTATCGTGTTGTCGTTGGCAAGGATCTCATGACTGGCTAAGGATTCTTTGTATTTTCGGTCAAGCTCCCTATTTTCTTGCTGTAGTGCCCTCTCTTCATGTATTCGCTCTTCGACCTCTTTGACAATCTTCTGATTTGCTTCATTCGCCTCTTTCTTGGTTTCCTCATAGAGCAACTTACATTTTGGATTTGTGCATATCTTCTTCTTCTTCAGATCCTTAGCTGCTAACGCTCTGTCACCTGCTTGGAGGCATCCATACAGAAGGTTAAGCCACTGCAACTGACCCTTATCGGGACAAATGCGATCATGGTCAGGAATTTCATAGATGTCAGTGATCCCGAGCTCTTTTAGTTTTTTTCTTGCCTCCTTGGTGTCTTCATTTCCTCCGTAAGTACGCACGGCACAAACAGGGACGCAACCTATCCAATCCAAAAACATTCAATTTGATTTTTTTTTTAAATCGTGTCATGACCTCTATATACCACACATAGTTTACCTTATCATTCGAATCTTTTTTGTAAGGGGGGGGGGGGGGTGAATTTATTTGTAAACCATATAAGTACCTTCCAGTATTAATTTCATGAGACAAGTTGTATGTGCATAGAATATTATGTATATACATAACACCGTATCCGGACACCTACCCCTTAGACATCCACCCCGGATAACCAGCCCCAGTCAACTACCCCTAGGACAACTACCGCCGGATAACTTAACACCGGACAACTGCACCCCAGACAACTCCCCCTAGGAAAACTATCCCCGGACAACTACCCCCTAGGATAGTTGTCCTAGAGGATGGTTGTCTGAGGGGTAGTTGTCCGGGTGTAGGTGTCTGGGGGGGGGGGGTAGTTGTCCTAGGGGGTAGTAGATTGGGGGTGATTACCCGGGGGATAGATGTCCAGGGGGTAGGTGTCCCATAACCACATAACACATTTCATAGAAAAATGAAACTTGTTCAAGCAATTCGGCTGATGTATGATTATTGAATAAATGAGGATATTCATTAATAATGGGCCTACACAAGAAGAGGAAAGTATCAACATGCAGTGCACGAAGGAAGGTAAAGGTATTTCATTTACAAATTGAAAGGATTAGTTATTCGTACCTACCCATGTAATAGCATTGCAAATAACATAATGCATCATGTAGGCCTATGTAAAGAAAAACTACGAACCTGCATAGCCAAAAGTTCCATGCGTGAGAGTAACCTGGCTCGTAATGTTATTCATTTATTCATCTCTACATTTATCCTTATTTCATCATTATGGTGGTGTATATTAGCGCATTATGGTGTATTTGGTGTGTATCCAAAATTTGATTGCTTATTAATTAACAACCATCTATTAACTCTTATCCTGCCATGAGACTGCTAGCGCGCTATTGTTATAGTGCCATGTGCACGCGAGCGTGCTATCGATTGAAAGCCACGTTCATGCTAGCGAGCCACCGCTTTGTGCGCGCTAGCGCGCAGATGTAATAACAGTTATTGTTCATGCCCATTGCACCGTGCTGAGTGCTTTTGCAGCGCTATTGAAAGTACCATCGCGTGCATCAGATTATCGGCTTTGGATTACGCGTCTTTGTATACAACAGTCAGATTGGATTTTCTCGAGTAATTCAGCGATTTTTTTTTTGTAAAGATTTAAATAACACGCACTTGAACCAACCTTAAAATTAACTTGGCACGCAGGAGATTAGCACTGTGGCACAATAGGAATTAGCACTGTGGCACTGGGTGCATTGTATGGGTGGCAGCTTAAGAGTTAAGATAACCCACATATTGTTTTAAGTATATTTCCCTACCTACCAGTAAGGATTAGGGCCAAACTCACCTGTAATACCCTTTATTATCCCGATCCGATGTTGGTAATAATGAATACCATTCAGGCTGAAGACAAAAATAAGAAAATGAAGCGATTTAAATCGTTAGTATTCACATGGGGGTGATTAAATGGTTATATATACAATTTGATTCTGCAATTCTTGATATCACAAAATCGAATTCTTGATATCATGAAATCGAATTCTTAATATCAAGAATTATCATTACTTTACAACATAAATTTATTTCTTGATAACAAGAATTGATTTATTGATATAAATTAATAATAAAACGGCTTGCCATAAAATCGCGCTAGCTCGCCACAACTCGAGGTTCCAACTCGGCTAAGTGGGAGCCCTGTATTGACAGCTATCAGGGACAAAGCTTGTGTGGGGAGGAAGCTAATAACGTAAACTGAGTCCGGTCTATTGTGCGATAAACATCTTTGAAAGTCAAAGCTTTAAGTATTACAGATTCGGCTGCCTGATTCTGCCCGTTATAATGTTAAAGCCGATTTTCCTTGCAACATTGCCCTGGAAAATGTGTTTATTTTGGTCCGCGGTGTCAGAACAAGTGTCACGCGCACCCACGCGTCGTAATTTATGACCGCGAATCCTCCATGATTCAGCCACGGACCAACATTTCAATAACTTAAAAACTTCATGTTAAATTGAAAGATTTATAAAATAAGTCACTTTTTCACTAAAACTGTGAATATTTCAGATTTTGTTGTTTGAAGTACTAAATTTATATCCTTATTGTGCATACCAGAAACAAAACATTTTACTGAGGTATTCTTTAATATATTGTCTTTCAACTGGGCAAGACAAACAAAAATTAACAAATAAATCAACCAAAAATGAGTTTTGGCGCACTTTGTTTCCTTCCTGGCCCACTGTGCGTCGATACTCCAGACCGTACTGGCAAACGATCGATCTGCATGCCATGTGTTATGATCCCACGGGAAGTGGAAACTGTCTCGCAATTTTGGTCAGCTAAACGTGTATTAGTCACTCCAGGCCCCAATTCAATTCCAAATTTCCAACATTAAATTACACAAGGGTTCGTATCTTTCTACGAAATACACAATTATTATGGCAAACCTGCCATAACTTTGGCATATCACAATGAATTTAAATGATCTTTACATTTTGTTTAAGTGGAATAATTGGATTAACTATAAATTGTATATTTTTGTTTAATAACGAAAGAGAAATTGGGGAAAAAACAAGAAACTCAATATGAAAAATTAAGTCCGAAATATTGAATAAATAAACACATTTTGAATCTGTAGACAACAGAGATTTTCGAATATTAAACAACTATTAAAGAAAGTGTCTATGAAATATCATCTGTATGAACCAATGCATCCGGATATGTTCTGAAAAATCGAACGAAATGCATGTTCATACCTTAAAGGGATCGTTTAACAATGTTAAATCTGAGATACACGGCCCTACGTGTTATCAGTGGCTGTGATATGGTGTAATATTGAAGCCCTAAAAAAATTGCGCTTCAAAATTATCAAGAAGTGCCTCAAGAAAGTAAAAATCTTTGAGAGACCGGTTTTACCATACTCGTTTTCCCCAATAGACTAGTGTTATGAAAACCGTCAGGCGAACGGTTTTCAAAATTTGTAATTCCAATCATAAATATCTTTATAATCAGACAGGCGATCGGCTTGTAAAAGTCATGGGGTTCCTGACTGACCTAAAGGTTTATAATTATCATTGCATCATGAGCTAAATCCAGAATTTTATTTCAGAATCTGAGACAAAGTTACCGGATCCCTTTAACTACGAGCATCGATCTACCGAGTCGTACACACACATGCTCAATGGGACAGTCCCACCTACGCTAGTTTTTGTTGATGTTAATCGGTTAAACGGCTTTCAACATGATTTCGTGGCGTAGAAGTATCATAAATATGCATATTAATTCTCACCCTTATATAACCAAATATATGGTATAACCATGGTTTTCAGTACCATGAATACGAGGTTTTTATGGTGGATGGTAAAGTTTCAGCGAAATCCGCAGACAAACAAAGGAGATATGGGAGGGGGAACTTTCGGTAATAAAGTGAGCTTTACTACGTGAGTGCTTCAATGACCGTTTTGAATTTAAAACAACGGGGCGTTGTTGCGTGCGCCCGTAATCCAGCTAACAATGGAAGTTACAAAGCGATTCAGCCGAGGACGCAGGTTTGAAACTGAGTCACGTCTTTCGGATGGTGACGTTAAAGGTCGCTCCATAATTAATCATATCTGATTGAAACACGTCTGTTAAAACCCATTGTACACCCACACCCACACACACACACACACGCGCACACACGATATATTGCACCGGAGCGCAATGCCTGGTAACAATTTACGGGCTCTGTTGTGAGCTTTTTCAGTAATTGCCCTTATCTTTTTGGAACAACTAATTACCAGCGCATTTATTAATACTAATTTCCTTCACCAGTTTAAGACCTCGATGAAAACGCACCTTTTTAATTCATGAATGATATTCTACACGGGCTCAGTTGTGAGTCAGTCAAATAAGGTGCACACAATCTTATTACTTGTATGTTTGATCTTGTTTTTGATCTCATTTTTATTGTCATATAATTATGCAGGGCTCAAATTACTTTTTTGTCCACGGGGGCTCTTCCCCCCCCCCCCAAGAAAACAACAACAACAACAACAGAGCTATGGCCTCGTAACCGATCTTTGTGAGGGTTCTATGTTTTGTTTAGATCTCGTACTACCGCAGATCTATTTCAATGAAACAAAAACAAAAATAGAAATCATAGTTTCGTACACGTGGTGCATCACTATCAATTATTATGGATGGTCGGAGCTATATGGATTCGAACCGATTTATACGGTTCAGAAAATGAGAAAAGCTCGAGGTTTGGTCCCTGTATGTAAAGCAGGGCTCCCACTTTAATAGCCGAGTTGTATTGGCGAGTTATGGCGAGTCGTGATGAGTTGCCTCAAAGAGGCACTCGCAATACTCGCGAATCGCTCTTCTTGTAACTCGGGATAACGCGTGACACCTCGGTATGGGTCGGCGTAACTTTTTACAACATTCCACGGCTCTCTTCGAAGTCGCGAGCAGTTCCAGAATTTTGAACATGTTCAACATTTTCACAGACTCGTTGTTACTCGAGGTGAACTTACTTACACTCGTAATATACTCGCATTACTCGTAACAAGCTTGCATTGCACTCTTCATAACTCGTAACAACTCGCCACCTTTAAGTATACGCGAGTGCTATTCGAGTTTCCAAAAGTGGAGTACAAGCACGACGATCGTGCTGCGAGTCATGCCGAGTTGCCTACGACATTAACGCGAGATTAGATCGAGTACGGGGACTTCAGGCGAATTTCGTATGAACATGAGCAGAGTGCAGGGAGAACATAACGAGCATGACGAGCGCACCATGATACGTCAGCTGGCCTACAATTGTGCAGAGGATCAAGGCCTCCAACATATCGAGCAATTTTGGTTCTGGCATCCATCTTTATTTTGGAGAGCGCCAAAATCAGAGGCAACCCTCTCAGGGGGGGGGGGGGGCAGAGAGCAGGGAGGGGGCAAGGGGGCACAGTGCTCCCTTTTTTTCAAGTACTCGAATTGTGCCCTTTTTTACATATGAAAAATGCCCCTTTGTCTTTGACAAGTGCCCCCATTAATTTGTGGAAGTGCCCCTACCCCTTTTCACCTCTTATAAGTGTCCCTTTTATGTTGACAAGTGCCCCTTTCCTTCGACAAGTTCCCACTTTCCTTTGCAATAAGTGCCCCTTTTCACTTTTGATGAGTGCCCCCTTCACCTCTGATAATTTGCCTTATTCAAATCTGAGATGTGCCTCTTTTATTTTGACAAGTGCCCCTTTTCCTTTGTAAGAAGTGCCCCTTCCCCTGTTAATAACTACCCCCTTTTTAACTTGGATACGCGCACCTTATATTTTAACACGTTCCCTTTTTCCTTTCTAATAAGGGACTATCCCCTTTTTATAAAAGCCCCTTTTCACCTCTTATAAATGCCCCTATCAAAATCAGATGGGGGCCCCTTTCCCGTTGACAAATGTTCATTTCCTATTTTCATAAGTGCCTTTTGTCATCCCTGGTGAGTGCCTCTTTTAGAAGGTGTAAGAAGTGCCCCATTTTCACTTCTGATAATTAGTCTTTGTACTTCGAAACGAGCTCCTTTTCTTTTCTGATAAGTGTCCCCTTTTCCTCTCATCATTAAACGCGCCCCTAATTTCAAGCGACTAACAGTAACCCTCCTAAAGCTCGCTTGCTCGCGTTTATAGATTATACTAATGTAACTTATCAAAGGTCTTTTCTGCTTTTCAGTATTCCGTTATAAAAAAACCTACAAATAACCTCATCAGGATAGGGTTTTTTGCTCTTTATAAGATGTAATTTTTCGCACTGCGATCTCACAAATCTTAAAATATTTCCTCGCTCCATTCGATCGGTCGTAAATAATTTTGGGGACCATTACACTCAACTGCAACGTATGATGCTTAAACAATATCTTGTACTGTGTACAAATTGAAACAAATATTGAAATCGTCCCTGATTATGCAATCACAATGTAAGGGTATATACCAATGTCTAAAACATGAGATTTCCCTTTGAAGGTGCCCTTCTTTTGCTTGGTGCCCCCCCCCCTCCAACTTCGGCTGTCGCTTGACCGCCCCTGGCCAAAATGATGCATTTCCCCCGCCCCTTGATCGCATATGAATTGTTGAAAACTCTATCACACGTTAGAAGATCTTGATAACTTGTTGGTAGATCGGTACAAGTCGTAAACAAGTCATCGCAACTCATACCGAGCGTGACTCGTACATCCATCGTTGGAAACTCGATAATGCGTCATATGATAATTCATGCAAATACCATACAAATTAGTAAATATATGCACAGTTTAATGTAACAGGTACTCTCTGGAAATGGAGTAAGTCCTTCCTCGTTGGACGGATACAGCGTGTAATTTTTCAGGGTGACTATCGGAGTGCCTCAGGGTAGTTGTTTAGGTACTCTCCTTTTCAACCTTTTCATCAATGATATTTCCCACCTCCTTTCTTCTAAATTTGTTATGTTTGCTGACGACATTCTGATGTTTCGTACGGTGCAGTCACCCAATGATGTAGAGAGGTTTCAAACTGATTTGCAACTCCTACATGAATGGGCCGAGCAGAACCAAATGGCCTTCAATCCCTCCAAATGTAAAATACTCCATATAACTAGGAGCAGGAATCTGCAACCCCCAATATACAAACTCAACACATCTGACCTCTCATGTGCCCCTTTATATGTTTATCTAGGGGTCACAATTTGTGCTAATCTACAATGGAACACACATATTGATAATATCGTCAAAAGGGCCAACCGTCTCCTCGGGTTCATTAGAGTAGTGGCAGGTCAAGCTTCAACACAAGCCATTTTCTCTCTTTACAAAGCTCTCATTCTTCCAATACTAGAATACGGATGTCCAGCCTGGCATCCTCACACCCTCAAACAAGAACAGCAATTAGAACGCGTTCAGCGCGCAACCACACGTATTGCCCTTAAACAACGGAGAGGCGACATGTCCTATGAAGATAGACTCACTACTCTTCACTGGTCAAGCTTATTTTCCAGGAGAGACTTTCTCCTTCTTTCATTCACTTTCAAATGCCTCAGTGGTCTCACCCTTTGTGAGGCTCTTACTGAATCCACCCAGATCAATTCCAGGCGGCAAGAGGTGCTTACATTCCGCCACCTTCCTTCTCGGACACAGGCACTGTTTCTTTCTCCATCTCGCCGCTTTCCAAGACTGTGGAACAACCTTCCCACAGAAATAAAAGATACTGCTGTACTTAATTCTATTTCATCCTTCCTTTCAACACTGAAACAATCTCTTCTCACTGTTCATTGAACTCATTTAATTCAATGTAAAACAATGTATTGATAATTATTAATGGTAATATTTTTTATACTCGTGTCTGATTTCAAATTCTGTCCATTTCTCTCAAGCTGATCGTCACTTAAAAGCAACTGATATGTAATTTTACTGTGCCTTTTTGAAAACCCTAAGATTAATTATACATCTTACCTAGATCATAACTGACTAATTTGTTTATTTTGTCACTTAAAAATAATATCAATATTTCAAGCTCATTTCTTCGTTCCGTTCAGTACATATTAGGCTTCAGATTACAATTTTATTCATTTCATTTTGAAAGTTAGAAATTATTGTTAAGCATTTTATACCATTATGTAACTTTCCTTCCCAATAATAATCATATAAAATGTTTCTAATGTAAGCACCAGGCTATTGATTTGAAAGTTTTTATATTTATGTGATAATCGTAAAGCCATTGTAATGACATAATATTGTAATGAAAGTAATCGACGATATAATAGTAATTGCTTCATCTATTGTTATCCTGATATATATATATATATATATTTATTTATTTTCTCATATTGTGAATTTGTATTCTGTTCTTTACTCTTAATTTTCCAGGATGCAGACTGTGGGGGGTGACATGCTTTCGAGTAATAGCAATTTAAATTGCTTTTGTCACCCCTGACCAGCAGATTGTATCCTTCTCTCTATCTCTTCTCCACTTTCCTAAAGCTGTTTGAATGTATTATGAAATGTCTATGTATTATCTGATTGTTATACTCACTGTATGTTTTCCGATTGGTCAAATAAATAATAATAATAATAATAAAGGTCTTTTCAGTCTTCCGTTATGAGAATGTACTTATAACCCTATCAGGATTGGGATTTTTTCTTCTGTATACGATGTAATTTTTCGCACTGACCTTACAAATCTTATATTTTTTCCTCGCTCGCTTTCCTCCCTCACAAATTGATTTTTAAAAGTATCACACTCAACTGCAAAGTATGATGCTTACGCAATATATTGTACTGTTAGGAAATTAACAAACATTGAAATCATCCCTGAAAATGTATTCACAATGATTAAAGAGGAATATACTAATGTCTAAACAAAAATTATACGGCTTTGAGATTTCCCTTTGAAGTTGCCTGTTTTTTGTTGCCCCCACCCCCCCCCCCCCCCACACACACACACACACATACACACATACGTTAGGAGTCGCTTGGCCGCCCCTCTTGGCCGCCCCTGGTAAAAATGAGGGATTTCCCGCCCCTTGATCGCATATAACTCGTAACAAACTTTTGTCACTCGTTAGAAGATCTTGATAACTCGTCGATAGATCGGTACAAGTCGTACACAAGTCATCGCAACTCATACCGAGCTAGCGTGACTCGTAATGCGCTCGGTTCACTCGTACATCCATCGTAGAAAACTCGCTGTTTATTTATTTATTTATTTATTTCGCATCTTTATACAGAGTAACATGTTCAGCTATAAAATCATTACAAAACATTGTTAAAAACATTAAAATAGGCTGGTTTACAACAGGGCTCTGTTTAAAAAAAAACATAAAAATGACAATGAACAATATTATATATATAAATGACAGGGGTAACGAAAGCTAACACACACACCTGTTTACAAAATAAAAATTACATTAAAATCAAGCATAAAATGAATTTGACCTCACTGCAACCCCCTCCTCCACCTTCATTTAAAAAAAAACTATTTATTGCAAGGTTTGATACATTTTTTGAAAATGGCTAAGGACTGGGCAGATCGGCATTCATCGGACAAACAGTTCCATTCATTTACACTAACTGGTACAAATGTCCTCCGATAAAATTGAGTTTTGCATTGAGGGATACGTAATAACAACCTGTTGGTGCTTCGTGTTACACGTGTAGAGACATTGTCATTTAGAACAAATTTACTACTTAACTGGGATGGTGCTACCCCACTTACACATTTATACACCATGCATGATATTGACTTGTTAAACAGTTCTTTTAGAGTAGGCCAGGCTAGTATTCGAAAAACTGTTTCCGATGAGGTTTCCCAAGTATATCCACTTACAATATATGCTGCGCGCTTGTGTAGCGTGTTTAATATTTTGTAGTTAGATTCGGATGAAGATGACCAGACGGTTGAACAATATAATGCATGGGGGAGAACAAATCCCCAATATAATCTTTTGAGTTGATCAACATTAAATATATACTTGTTTCTTCTAATTAGGCCAAGTTTTTGTTTCATGACTTTTGCAATAGAAGTAACATGAGATTTGAATGTCAGAGTATCATCAATCGACACCCCCAGACACTTATATTCAGATACACATTCTAGTAAGGTACCATTAATTATAACAGATATTTTTTTATCCTGCAAGGTATTCAGTCGTTGTCGAGAACCAAGAAGCATCACTTTCGTTTTTTTATCATTTAGTACCAATCTATTTTTAGATGTCCACTTGTAGACTTCATTCATTGCAGAATTTAGTTGACTTTCAACCGATTCAAGATTACTACCACTAACATACAGAGTTGCATCGTCAGCAAACATGACAACTTTTCCTGACTTTATACTGGAAACCAAATCGTTAATATATATTGTAAACAACAGGGGCCCTAAAACCGAGCCTTGTGGTACCCCAGAGATAGTTGACCTTGTATTGGATAATTTACCCCCTATTTCTGTCAATTGATCCCTAAAGCAAAAGTACGATTTAAACCATGCCAATGCATTCTCAGAGCATCCTATCATAGAAAGTTTGTTCAGCAATACATCGTAGTTAACAGAATCAAAGGCTTTACGCATATCAATAAACGCTACCCCACAAAATTTACTCCTATCAACTTCAGTTGCCCAGTCATCAACCATACACAATAGAGCACTTTCACATGAATGCTTTGGTCTAAAGCCAAATTGACTTTCACTGAAGAAATCGCTATTTAATAAGTATGTCTGTAAATGCTTTTGTACCCATTTCTCCAAAATTTTTGAAACAATTGACAATAAGGATATTGGTCGATAATTTTCTATACATAATAGAAATATAATAATAATGACAATGATAGTATCAAAGTGACTCGGTAGCATTGTTGAAAGTTGATGAAAAAAATGTGAAATGTTACCTATTATATTTCTTTTACTGTACTTACCCTCTAGCATGCAAACAATCCCGCAAAATTCTGAAACCACAAAGATATTTGTGGTTTTTCTTTGAAAGCGTCACTGTACAACACCTTCTAACAATAAATTCTCCAAACCGCTTTTCCGTTAAAAAATAAGTCATACAGTTTTTTTTAAAGATATGTCTCAAATGTCTGGAATGGTATATGGAGCTTATTCATCGCTTTGTGACGATTTATATTCATAAAAATGTAATTAAAAAGTAATAATAAAGATAGGATAATTACAAAATCGATCTTATCAATTTTCCCCAATTTGTATCATTAATAATGGTCCGTTTTCACTCGAACTTTCAGATTATCTTTAATTGTACATCTAGCATTGAAGTCACTACCCTAGCGCCATTTTCTCTCATCTGAATAATTTTACCAAGTCCCTGTAATAATGATAATGATATCAATAACTATAATGATGATGATTATGATGATATAATAATCATAATAATAATAGTAGTAATAATATAACTACCTATTAAGCGGAGGGCCAAAGTCAGAAAAGAGGGCTTTGTCTGCCACTACCGCATAAACTTAACACACCAGGTTTTTTTTAAAGATAATTTCATAAGACATAATAGGTAGACGTTTTTTTCTTGAATTGTTGCGAACACCCCGAAATCGGAGGGGGCGTCCCAAAAAGCTGCCCTTTATACGAAAAAAGGTATTTTGTAAATAATATCTTAAGGGAACGTTGAAAAGCCATGAGTTTGGTGTCATATTAAAGCAAAATAAATTGTTTACATTGTGGCACCAATTTTAACTAATTGGGGATTAAATGACATCGCACATTTAGGTAAAAAACATGATTATTTCGAAGTATGGAATTTTATCCAAAAACATGATTTTTCATATAACAAAATCGGAGAGGTGCATTTTTTAAAATATGTTTTCAGGGATTTTAGTGGCAGGCAACTAAAAAAAAAGGCTGATATTTGATTTTGGCCCTCTGCTTAATGGAGGAAAAAATGCAAAGTACTTATGATGCACCAAGTAAAGCATTTGTTTTCTTTCAAATCACCTTTTATTGATCGATAAATGTAATATAATAAGTCCAGGCTACTTGTTTTTATAAATAAGAGAAAAGTGCTGTTTGCGGAATCCCTATAAGTATTAAAACATTGCTGTAACATTTCTATGATAATAAACATTGTTATTATATTTTGTTATTGATTCATTCTTTTTTTTTAACGCCCATTATGATTAAATTTTTCTTTTAACTATTTAGTTTTTAAGTCGTCGTTTCTTATGCGCTCCTTCTAGTATTCCATTTATTAATTTGGGTTACTCCAACGTTACAGAATGGGCCTCCAATTCTTACATTTCTATAAATTTACTCTGCAATTTAAAAGAAATTATATTGATGTAAAATTTATTTTGTGGATTTTTTTTCTTCTTCCCTAGACACTAAAACGAATATTATTTAAATCGAAAATCCCGCCCGGCGTCTTATTAACAGTTTTGTAACTACACGGGTATTATTTATTATTTCTCAGTGCTTTTATGAGCCCTGAAACCATCCATCTCACGGACGGTAAAAACAAAGCGTGCAGGCATTGAGATAATGACATAATGAAATGTTTATATTAAATAACAACATTTAAAGCATCAATACTATAATGTGCTTTAGCGGTGTAATGGTCACTTATCGAACCAATGGTCCTCTTCTCGAACCGACTGTCCATACTCACACGTACACGTACTATGTGAGCAGGAATTGGTTGGCCAATAAAAATACGTTTCTCATTGACCAATCACGCGCTTCGTTTTACGTTGTGCTGATCGCAGACGTCAGATGCCAGTGCAGTGCAGTACCAGTGCTAACGAAGATTCCAAGGCTGGTTTTTCTGTCTTTTGTGCATGCAATGCATGTTGTCGACACTCGGATCATACAAAGGTTACTCCGTTTGGTGAGAAAAGTAAGAAGTTTCAAAAGTATGCATAAATGGATCAATGTTAAATAAAACTAAGAGAGTTCGGAAAGCAGGGTTGCTGCCAAATTGCTGCAGCAACAACAAGAAAGTGAAGGATTGGGAGTGTTCTTATATGTTTCAAAAGATTCAGAGGCGGCGGTGATGATGATAATTACAAGTTAACACTGATGATGCATGATGATAGGGATTAACATGAACAATGAACTGATAGGTACGAATCAACTATTCCGTTGATCTGTAGATGTAAAGAACCTATAGATTTACTTATATCACTGTTACTGCAGCACTGGCACTAAGTTAAGTAACCTATCTTTGTTCTTTAGTCTAGTTTTGCATAATGATTATAATAGTATAGCCTCTCTTTTTCCATTTTTTGTCGGCCTGATGGTCGTAACGTCTGTGCGGCCGGGGTATACAGAAGTATCATGCTATGTTTTTAAATGTTACACTGAAATTTGAAACCACAAGATTGTAAATGTGAAACAAAATGTTTATTCATTATTTTTCTGCAAAACAATGTTACGCATATTTTGTAAATCATTGTGTTTTCTGACCAATAAAACTTATCAAGATAAAAAACAAAAAGTATTATAAATATTGTTATAAGTTGCATTGCATTGAATGATTGAAACTGAATGTATTACCGGTATACAGTGGCAGATCCGGGGGGGGGGGGTGGGCCCGGGCAGCCACCCCTGGGGAGAAAAACATGGGCACCCTCCCCTGGCGATCAAGGGGGGGGGGGGTGCGATTTTTCAAATTTTCGAGGGCCCCCAACAAAATTAGTGTCACTTTTCTTTTGAAACTATGCACTTGATCTTTAGCTCAGATAGCTGCCATTTTGGATTGGCCCAAAATGGCATTCCTAGAGGGCGCCCTTCTTGGTGACAATCAGAATTCGTAATAGTATAGTATAAGCCACCTCTGGGTCAAATTTGGTGCTTTTAGAAGAATCTGCACTAAAATATCTCTAACAGCCCTGACTACTCTGTAATATGGTCGGGGAATTCAGCAATGTACAGGAAAATTAAGAGTCCTTTTAAATAGTTAACCGTTGTAAATGCCATTATTTGGTACACACTCTAGAATACTTAGTGTAATATTTAACAAGAGGCTGATAAAAGATCTCAGTATTAAAAGAGCGAACCGGGTAGAATTTATATGGACACTAGGTATTAACTATATTATATTGCAGCGCAGACATACAATATCCCAAAGGAGCATGATGATCATGCGACGGAACAAAGCCACCAATGTTTTGAGATTAATTGTGTTTTAAAACTTGAAGCGGTACATTTTAGTGAACCTTAGGCTTCGTGTAATGATGCATATAACGGATAATGTACTTTCGAACTTTCCATTCTTTCTGTTTATTATGTTTCTATCTCTCTTTCGCGTTTTTTGTTACGGCTCATTCAAATGCTGCCCGGAACAAAGTGCCTTATCTGTTCCCCTGTATGTAAGCCATTAGATATAAATGATTTAAAAACAAATTGAGTCCAATCCCTTACAAATTCCTTTTTAATGTCTATATTCGTGTTTGTGTGTGTGTGTGTTTGTGTGTGTGTGTGTGTTTGTGTGTGGAGAGAGGGTGAGAGAGAGAGAGAGTGTGTGTGTGTTTTTGTGTGTATAAAAAGCTAAAATGACACAGAAGGAACACAAACTTGGAAAGAGCAGAGAAAAAAAATATGAAAACAGGATCTTGAACTTTGGAACTCGTTGACTATTGCTTCGATATATAATTATGATGATAACGAACACAAATATAGGGATGTTTAAAAATGATTATTTGTGTAATGAATGCTTATTTGAAAAGTGCATCATTTTTTTTCTCGTCAGTATTTTGATAAACATAATATCAAAAAAGAAGAAAAGGAAAGCAGTTTTAAAGAGGCAGTGTCAGAGCCTGCAAGTTGTTTTCTTCCTGTCATGACTGTATGGAACATTTGCGACTTTAGGAAGAACCAGAGAATTGATTCATATTTTCTTTTCTTTGAAAACAAAACAATTTGGAATTTAATACTGATATCAAAATATGTATTGTGTAAATAACATTGTTATTTGTCATAGAAATAAGCTCTTAAACTTGTAAACTCATAGGTTCCATATTGAATGGGAGAAGGAAAGGTTTTTGTTTTTAGGGAATTTTAATATATATATATGTATTAAACTTTGGTTAATTGAGGAGTGTTCAATGAAGAATTTAAAGGTATTTCTTATGATAGACAATTTAGAGAGAGCCTTGGGAGAGGATAGGGAGGGCTCTCAGGTGATGACTCTGAAGTCGATTGAAGTTTAGGAAATTGATATAGTATTATAAGGTTAAGGTTAACGTGTTGTTGAACAGATAGGGCGGGAAACCTCCAGTACATGACTTAAACAAAAAAAAACTATTTTAATCCCTTTATTATTACAATTTATACTGTTTCATTATTGGATGATCGAGGAGTTTTACTGAAGAACTCAAACGTGTTTTCTTATGAAAGACAAGTTAGAGAGTCTTGGGAGAGGATAGATGAAGGCTCTCGGTTGAATTGAAAATGTAAAGAATTTCTTAAAACTCATATTAGTATCAACAGTTGGGTGAACTGAACACTGATGACGCTGGTAAAAAGCTAAAACGACACAAAAGGAACACAAAATTGGAAAGAGCAGGCTGTGAGTAAAAGTATGAAAACAGGATCTTGAGCTTTGGAACTCATTGACTATTGCTATCGAAATATAATAATAATGATAACGAACAAAAAAAATATAGGGATATTTAAAACGATTATTTGGATGAAAAATGCTAATTTTGAAAAGTGCATCGATTTTTGTTCTTCATTTAAAAAAAAACATATCAAGGAAAAAAAAAACGTTTTAAGGATGCATTGTCAGTGTTAGTAAGTTTTTTTTCTTCTCATGTATGTATGGAATATTTACGACTTAAGTATGAACCAGAAGAATGATTCTTATTTTCTTTTCTTTGAAAACAAAGAGTTTTGGAATTTAATACTGATATCGAAATATTGATTGTGTAAATAACATTGTTATTGGTCATGAAAACAAGATCTTAAACTTGTGGACTCATTGGTTACATTATAAATGGAGAAAATAAATGTTTTGTTTTTAAGGAATTCCAATTTATAAATAGGGGGTTGACAGAACTAATTTATGTTTTTAAAATAAATGCAGTGAGGGATGGGTCATTGCCTTTAAAACTTGAGGGTACTACACTGCAACCTTGAATGCATTGAGGTCTGTCACTGGTTGCAATGGTATATTTGTCTTAGACAATACAGGTATATTAATGTATTAGTCGGGGTCCTCTCTATTGGAATCCCTATTGTATTAAGCTTTGGTTAATCGAGGAGTGTTCAATAAAGAATTTAAAGGTATTTTCTTATAATAGACAAGTTAAAGAGCCTTGTGGGAGGATAGTGAGGGCTCTCAGGTGATGACTCTGAAGTTTATCGAAGTTTAGGAATTCGATTTAGTATTGTTGAACAGATAGGGCGGGAAACCTCCAGTACATGATTACACAAATACAGGTCTATCTTTAATCCCTATAGTAATATAATTTATACTGTTTCATTATTGGATAATTGAGGAGTTTTACTGAAGAATTCAAAGGTGTTTTCATATCAAAAAGACAGTTTAGAGAGTCTTGGGAGAGGATATATACGATCGATCAATTATATAGGGATAAAGAGTTTTTGAACAGATAGGGCGGGAGCATCCAGTACATGATTGCGTATGAGGATCCTTTGTGGTCGTGACCCCTAATACCCCTTTCACATACACGAATTTTTCTTACGAGTCCTTACGGATCGCGCAAATTCAAGGATCTTTCACGGATCCTTACGATTTGGCCACTTTTACCACCGATTTCAGAGTTGTTACGAGTTATTACGAGCTATTTACGGTGTATTGCGGATTATTACGAGTTATTACAATGTATTTACTGTAAAATTCCACGATTTGTTACGAGTTGTCACGGATAACTACGATCAAGTATGTACGAGTCCTTACGATTTTTAACCAAAAAATTACAACTGAAAATGGATTGTTCAAATTTGCGACTTTTACACCTTTCCCCAAAAACGTAAACAATACCCAAGAATGCGTAAAGTATACGTATCTATTCGTAAAGTACTCGTAGCTACGCGTAAAGTGCTCGCGCAACAACTCTTAACAATCTGTAAAGCCATTGTAACACGACCTCAATGAAATCGTAAACAACATGTAAGCACTCGTAATAATCTGTAAATAATCCGTAAGTTATCCGTAAATAATCCGTAAAACAAATCGTAAACCAACCGAAACAAATCGTTAAAGAAATCTTTATGAGTCATTAACGGATTCTTGCGAGCAGTTTACGGATGTTAACGTGTTGATGCGAGCGGTTTACGATACTTACGGATTGTTACGACCTATTTACGAGTTATTTACGGACAAATAAATTCGTGGACAATCGTAGGAAGATTTTTGACATGTCAAACAATTTGCCTCTCCTTTCACGGATACTTACGAGTGTTTGCGAGTTGTTGCGAGTTGTGACGAGCTATTTACGGATACCAGCGAGTTATGTAGGGATGCTTGCGATTGACTACGAGTTAGCGATCCGTAAGGACTCGTAAGAAAAATCCGTGTATGTGAAGGGGGTGTGAGTGGTTGCTTTTGTCTTTGTGGGCGCCACCCTTGAATGCATTGAACTCTGGTAATAATCGCAATTGTACATTTGTTTTTAGACAAGACAAGCAGGGCTCCCACTCAGCCGAGTTGGAGCCTCATTTTATATTATTATTAAAACATATTTCTTGATATCAAGAATTCAATTCTTGATATCACGAAATCGAATTCCTGATATCACGAAATCGAATTCTTGATATCAAGAATTACCATTGCTTTACAACATAAAATTATTTCTTGATAACAAGAATTGATTTATTGATATCAATTAATAATAAAACGGCTTGGCTTTAGATCGCGCCAGCTAGCCACAACTCGGGGTTCTTAATAATGTATCTTTTGGGGTCCTCTCTTTTGGAATCAATTTTGTCGTATTAATTTGTCTGTTACTCTTGAGGAATGTTCAATTATTAGTAGAAAAGTCTTGGGAGGGGATAGATGTAGGCTCTCGGGCGATGACCCTGAAGGGTATTGAAGTTAAGAATTTTATTTAATTATATAGGGATAATGAGTTTTTAAACAGATAGGACAGAAGCCTCCAGGACATTATTGCGTATTGGATTCGTTGTTGTCGTGACCCCTAAGGTATTAGACAAATGCAATAGGGGATGAGTGGTTGCTTTTCTCTTTGCGGGTGCTTGCCTTTGGATGAATTGAAGTCTGGAAATAATTGCAGTTGTATTTGTTGGAATCCGTATTGTTGGCTGGATCGAGTCATACTTGTCTGATCGACATCAAAAAGATAAAATGTATGGCATTGTCTCTGACTCTTTCCAGGTGCCCTTTGGTGTGCCACAGGGCTCTCGGCTCGGCCTTTTGCCTTTTATGTTATACACGAGTAATCTAATCAAGAGCACTCAGGATAATTTTCCTGAAGTCTCCTGTCACTGTTATGCTGACGACACACAATAATTTTTATCCTTTAGACCATCCACTAGTACTCAAGATGCAAGTGGTTCAATGTTGGAAAAATGTGTTAATTTTATTCATAGATGGGTGCTTAACAATAATCTTAAGCTAAACGATAATAAGAGTGAATTTGTGGTAATAGGAATTCCACAACAGATCTCAAAAATAAGCATTGACGGTGTAAATAATGCTAGGAGTCCACTGGGCCGGCGCCAGTTGGTGCCAGTTTGCGCCAATGCAATTTACTGTGGCGCCTAGTGTCGCCAATAAGGTGCCTAGTGGCGTGTAGTGGCTCAAACTGCCTCCCAACTGGCTCGTGGTGGCCCGTAACGACACCAAATTTGAATGTGGCGGCAAGAAAATTTCAAAATGTTTGACATTTTCGTCGCGCCACTTGCATCGAGCAATCAGCGCCAAGTGTCCGCCAAGTGGCACCAAATGGCGCGAACATATCGCCCTTTGGCGCAAACAATCCGCCTATTGGAATCCACTGGAATGTAATGGCGCGCGCCAAGTTGCGCCAATGAGATTTTCGCGCCACCTGGTTTGCGCCACTACGCGCCAAATAATTCCAACAGAGGCGGATAGCCCGCCAAAGCGCGCCAAATGTGCAGTGGCCACCTCAGCATCTCTCATCATCTTCTGATGGAGCAGCATCATCACTCCAACATTATCAAAAGCCTCAGACATATCAAAATTGTAAATATTTAGTAGAGATGTTGTTCATACAGCAGCTGAGGAGGGTCTGAACCAGGTAGCCGATGGCCGGTATTTATATAGTCGGCAAGTAGCGCCAAGCGGCGGCAAGTTCAAACCAATGTGGCGACCTTTGGCACAAACTAATCACCAAGTGGCGCAAAGCAGCCGTCTATTGGCGCGAATGGCGCCAACAGGGTGAATTTTGGAATCGAATGGCCGTGTAATGGCGCGAACTGATGCAAACTGGCGCAACATTTTGGAGCAAGCTGGGTGGCATTCGGCGCACGCCATATGGCACCCAGTTTATTCCACTTGGCGACACATGCCGAGCGGACATTAATTCGGTGCCACAGCGAGCCACTACGCGCCAATCACATAATCTTTGGCGCGAACTGACACCAACTGGCGCTGGCCCAGTGGGCTCCTAGCATAAGAGTTGGATCCTCCAATGTGATACCCTCTGTTACAGCAAGGAATTTAGGAGTATACTTTGATACTAATTAAACCATGGAAACACATGTTAAAAATATATATGCAAATCAACATACTATCTTCTGTACAATCTCAGACGTATCCGCAAATATTTTGATCAAGAAAGTATGAAATTGGTTGTACATGCTCTTATCACAAGTAAGCTTGATTATTGTAACGGGTTGCTGTTTGGAATGCCTGATTCTCTTATAGCTAAGTTACAAAGAGTCCAAAATGCATGTGCAAGACTTGTCTATCGTCGGTCGAAATTCACTTCAACCGCACCTCTTCTGAGAGAACTCTACTGGTTGCCAGTCCGTCAAATAATCTCATTCAAAATATTGTTAATTGTCTATAAATCATTGAGTGGTCAAGCCCCTAATTACATCACAGAATTACTTCAACTCAAAGTCCAATCGCACAGTCGTAGCCTGCGCAGTTCCACAGATAAATTATTGTTTCAGATTCCCCATGGCAAAACTAAAGTAACTCTTGGGGACCGTGCTTTTGCTATTGCTGCCCCCAAACTATGGAATAGCTTTCCAATAGAAATACGAAGCACTCCATCTCTCAATGTTTTTAAATCCAATTTAAAAACTTATTTGTTCAACTGAGAGATCGTATTTTGTAGAATTTAGTAAAAAGGAGCTCTTAACCAGCGCAGCTAAATATATTTTGTATAAAAGCTGCGCTATATAAATTTATTATTATTATTATTATTATTATTATTATTATTATTGTCTATGACAGTTCAGTGTATGGAAGTTAGGGAATTGGATTCAATTATTGTTAAACAAATAGGGCAGGAAACCTCCAGTATATGATTGTTTTAAAGATTCCTTTTGGTCATGATCCCTTTTGTTTTCATATAATAGACAAGTTGGAGAGTCTTAGGAGAGGATAGATGGAGGCCCACGGGTGAGGACCCTGAAGTGTATTGAAGTTAAGAAGTTGATTCAATTATATAGGGATAATGAGTTTTTGAACAGATAGGGCGGGAACCTCCAGTTAATTATTGTGTATAAGGATTCTTTGTGGCCGTGACACTTATATTAGACAAATGCAATAAGGGATGTGTGGTTGTTTTTATCTTGGTGGGGCAGCCCCTGGATGCATTGAAGTTTGGAACTAATCGCAGTTGTTTATGTTGGGATCCTCCCTAGTGGAGTCCGTATTGTTGTTGTATTATTGTTTTATGACACTGAAATGTATGGAAGTTAAGGGTTTGATTCAATGTTATTTGAACAGAAAGGGCGGGAACCTCAATGATATGATTGCGTACGAGGATTCTTTTTGGTTGTGATCCCATCTCTCTATTCTCTATTCAGTCGCTGGTCACTTTGAACAAGCAAGGGTGTATCAGGGGTAATAATAAAAATGAAATAAAAGAGCAATATGAAATAAGGATTTGGCGGGAAAGGAAAAGAAGAAGACACAAGTTAACCCGGGAGGAATTATGAATTATGAGGTGCATTATGGGGGAGGGGTGGGTTGGGTTTTCAGTTCAGAGCCATGAGTGGGGTCGGAGGATGTACTGAAGAATTGTGGTAAATGAATGATATTGCATTATTATGGGTGAGTGTGTTCGTATGCTGTGTGTGTTGTGGTATGTCTGTGCGTGAGGGGGTGTCTGTTCCTGCCTATACTCACGAGTTACAACTTGGGGCGCACGAATTGAAGCTGTTTGTTTGTAATTTGAGGCCAATAGATGTTCATAATTTCATGGAAACAAATTCTTACTGCAATTTCTGTTTAAGTATGTATAGATAGAAAAGAAAATCAATAAATAGTGTCAATTTTATTTCGGTAAATGTTAGAGGTTTAAGGGATAGGACTAAACGATTAGCTTTTTATAATTGGATTGAAAAGTAAGAAAGGGATAGTAGTAATGTTGCAAAAAACGTACAGTACATCAAATATTGAATTGGCGTGGAGAAAGGATTGGGAAGGGCCAATGTACTTTTGTCATGGGTCAAATCACAGTAGAGGAGTTCTTCTTCTAATTTTGAAAAATGTAGATGTTAAAGTGGAAGAGGTAGTCAAAGATGTGGATGGTCGTTTTATGTTATTAAAAGGTTTAATTTGGGATATAAGGGTCATAATAGGGAATGTGTTCTTCCCAACAAGGGGAAATATTCAGCAACAAAAAATTATCTCGGAAAAAATAGACTCTGGTATTTCAACTTTGTACTCTTTGAATTATTCGTTCATTCTAGGAGGAGACTTTAATGTTATTTTTGATGAAAAAATGGATTACATGGAGCTACGAGAGTAGTTACATCAACCTTTGTAAAGGATTTAGAGATGTTTTTGAGAAAATTAGAGTTGTACGACGTATGGAGGAAAAATAATCCGGATTTAAAACAGTGCACGTTTAGGCAAAAGACGCCACTGGTTCAAAGTCGGTTAGACTATTGGTTTATTTCAAATAAATTGGAACAAGGTGAATCTACTTGCGAAATCTTGCCGTCTATCACTCCTGATCATGCGGGAATCATTCTGGTAGTTAAATTTGTAAAGACAATTTATTATGCATGGAAGGTCATATTGGAAATGTAATAACCGTCTTTGTTTAGATAAAAAGTTTTTGGAAGGTATGGTAAATGAAATTAATTTGATTAAAAGAGATTGGGAAAATATATTTGACAAGAAATTGTTATTTTGGGATTATTTGAAAATGAACATGAGGGCATACGCAATTCAATTTTCGAAGGGAAAGGCAAAAGAAAAGAAAGAGAATATTCAAAGACTAGAAAATGAAGCAAAAAAGCTGGAAAGCCAATTAGTTAGGTTTCCATTGAAGTTGGAAGAAACAGAGGAAAAGGAAAAAACAATTAAAGAAATTGCATGAGTATTTCGAGCAAATGCTAAAGTCAAATAAGAAGAAAACAGTGGTAAGGGAATTGTATAATGAAAAATGAATGTGTTGAATATGATAGGAACATAATTTTGGCGATGATTAGGAAGTTTTATACAAATGTATATGCGGAAAAGTTAAGTGTTTTTAATGAGGACACGAACAATTTGTTTTTCAAAAAAATTAAAAAATTAAGTGAAAATGAAAGGAAAGCATGTGAAGGTAAAATAACAAAAGATGAGTATTTAAAGGTATTGAAGGCTATGCAATTAAAAAGTCTCCTGGCAATGATGGCCTTACAGTTAAATTTTATATTAAGTTTTGGTTAAGTATCGGAAATATTTTGGTTAATGCTTTAAATGAAGGTTATATCATGGGGGGTTTATCCATATCACAAAAACAAGGGGTTATTACTTTGATTGAAAAGGAAGGGAAAGACCCTCGATACATAACAAATTATAGGCCGATCACTATCAGTGAGATAGAGACATTTATCAAGAACTCACCAAATTAAATCATGTGAGCTTGATCCAATCCCAACAGATTTGGTTAAGAAGTGTAGCACAGTCTTGGCACCTGTCATCACAAGCATTATTAATGCTAGCCTTAGTTCAAGTATTGTCCCACAGGTTTGTAAGACAGCTGTCATCCATCCAAACTTGAAAAAATAAGGCTTACATGTAGATCAGGAGTGTCTCAAGAATTACCGCCCAATCTCAAACTTATCTTTTTTGAGTAAACTGCTGGAACGGGTTGTTTTCTCACAACTGACTGCATATTTGCGAGATAATGAATTGTTTGACCCATGTCAATCTGCCTACAGGCCTGGCCATAGTGTGGAAACATTACTTGTCAACTTAACTGATAATATTTTTAGAGAACTGGATTGCGGTAATATTACTGCTCTTGTTATGTTAGATATGAGCTCAGCTTTCGATACAGTAGATTACTCTATCTTGACTCGAAGGCTGAAATCATTAGGTATCAAGGGTACCGTCCTTAATTGGTTTATATCATATCTCTCTGAACGATCTCAGTATGTAAAAATTGGTAATTTTACGTCTGGTAAAACTACTATGAAGTATGGTGTACCCCAAGGTTCGGTAGGAGGACCACTGCTCTTTTCTCTTTATATGCAACCAATCAGCAAGATATTTCACAAACACTGTATTAGTTACCATTGCTACGCAGATGACATCCAAGTTTATCTTTCTTTTAAACCTACAATATCTTCACTGTCATCAGCTGTTTCAAAACTTGAAAAATGTCTAGAAGAACTAAAATCCTGGCTAATATCTAATGGCCTTAAGCTGAATGATGATAAATCTGTGTTTTTATTATTAGGTTCCAAGCACATGTTAGGGAAGGTTGACTATCAATCGTGTCATCTCCATATTGGAAAAACCTGTATCACTCTATCAAAAACAGCTCGTAATTTGGGTGTAATATTTAATCAGCAAATGTCCTTTCGTAGACATATAACACATGTTCAACAGAGTGTAAGGTACCAATTATGTAATCTAAGTTTCATAAGAAAGTGTTTATCTAAACCTGCAGCTGAGATCTTAATTCATGCTTTAATTTCTTCTCGTTTAGATTTTTCAAATTCATTGTTCTGTAACCTTCCAAAAAAAGATGTCACAAAACTTCAACGACTTAAAAATTTTGCAGCCCGCCTATTAACATTCACTAAGAAATTTGATTCCATATCACCAATTCTCCGTTCTCTTCATTGGTTGCCGGTTGAAAAAAGGATTATTTTTAAAATTATGTTACTTGTACATCATTCAGTTCACTCTCTTTCTTCCCCTACATACCTGAGCAACTCTGTTTCAAAATACAACCCCACACGAAGTCTTCGCTCCTCATCAGACACACTATTACTTAATACACCCAGAATAAAACATGCTTGGGGGGAACGGGCTTTCTCAGTCATGGGTCCAAAACTGTGGAATAAGCTCCCTCTAAAATTACGTCAACTGTCGTCGACAGAAACATTCAAATTACAACTAAAAACTTATTCGTTTCTTTCGTTGTAATCATTGCAATATTCTAATCTACATTGTGTCTAGGAGAATTTCGATTTTTTTTCTTCTGTTTATTGTTTTTTCGTTATTATGTCTGTTACATGTACTTTTCTCTAAGCGCCATGAGCACCGAAAGGTGGACCTGTGCGCTATACAAGTAGCCACTATTATTATTATTATTATTATTAAATGTTGATTAAATTTTTTTGTCAAAGGTGTTAGCTACAAGAATTAAGGGAGTACTGTTCTGTTTTTTGAATGACGAGTCAGATGATAAAGCCTGTAGTTATTTGATTGCGGTTGATTTCGAAAAAGCATTCGATTCCGTATCTCATACTTTCCTCTTTAAAGTCTTAGAAAGGTTTGGGTTCGGTCCCTCATTTTGATCGTGGGTAAAAACTATTTACAGTAATATAAGTAGCTGTGTTATGAATGGGGGTTTTGCTACTGGTTATTTTGATATTAAGCAAGGGTTAAGGCAAGGAGATCCACTCTCGCCCTATTTATTTATTCTCGATATTGAAATATTGGCAACAGTAGTGAGGAATGATGAGGTTATTAAAGGCGTTAATATTGGAGGAATTGAAGTCAAACAAGTTTTATATGCAGATGACATGACAATATTTGTTAGAAATAAAGAATATGTAGAAAGAGTAAAGGAGATGTATACGTCATTTTGAAAAATAAGTGATTTACGGGTTAATGCGGACACAAATAATATTATGAAATTGGGAATAAACAAAGACAAATCAGGAAAACTTCCTTTGGGAATGTGGTTAAAGAAATAAAGATTTTGGGAATGTATTTTGCGTTAGACGTCAGAATAAGAGAGTAATTTAATTATAAGGATATTTTAAGCAAGATTAAAAGACTTCTCGGATGGTGGAAACAGAGGGACCTTACGGTGTTTGGAAAAAAATCATTTATTAAAAACATATGCATTATGTAAATTACATTACGTTTTTGCTTCACTAGTGGTCCCAAAGTGGGTCATATCGGAAACACAGAAAATATGTTTTGAATTTATATGGGATGGGAAAGATTGAATTAAGATATTAATATTGTATCAAGGTTATAATGAAGGAGGGTTACGAATGACTAATTTTGACTCGTTTGTAAAAGCGCAACAGGTAATGTGGGTGAAAAGACTATTGTACAGAGAAAAAATCTATGAGATTGAAGCTATACTTTGATCTCTGCTTCAAGTTGGTAGGGGGTAGATTAATTTTGTTGTGTAACTATGATTCCAAGTTATTAAGTTTCAAAGTACCTAAGTTTTATTTAGAAATGATCAAAGCATGGGAAGAGTTGTAGGAATTTTGAAGAAAAGAATAATTCAATTATTTTTTTTAATTCAGATTTCTTATTAAAAAATAAAATGATTTTTGATGAGGAGTTGTTTACACGCAATATAATTTCAATTCAAGATATTTTTGCTGAAAATGGCATGCTGGCAATATCTCATTTTCAAAATTTGGGGTTAAAAGGAAACAAAATTGTTGATGCATGGAATATTAGGGAAGCTATTTTGAGTAGCGGAAAAAAGGATAACTGGGGTTTAGCTGACAACGGATATTACAGCTACACTTTAATACTCACAAATTCTACATGTTGTGAGTCTTTAACAAACTTGTTTCTATACAAAAAAACATTTTATCTATATTTGAGATTCTCGTAATTGAAGGGATGCGAAAGGGAAACATGAATAATTTTAGCAAGGTGTTATAAAGAAGATAAAACGGAAAATTAAAAACGGCACATTTGTGAAATATTTCGAAATCTCTGACAATTTTTAACATGCATATTAATTTGGATTTTTTTTAATTACATTCTTTTCAACGGGAAATCCTAAAATATTTCAACATCCTGCTAGCCCTATTCCCGCTCTCTCTCTCTCTCTCTCTCTCACCCCCACTCTCCCTCTCTCTCTCTCTCCCTTTCTCCCTTACATGCAGCGGCCCGGTGGTACTTGTCCTTTAAATATAACGTGCAGATGACTTGTACTTAAAGGGATAGTTGAGTTCTGTTTTCAGACCGCAAATGCCTTCAAAGTGCATGCTTATTGCTCTTATTCTTATTTATGACATTTCTAGTGCCCTTTTGGGACCTAAAATTGCTATGAAGGTAATTTTAGACCCCAAAATGTATAAAATTTAGCCAATACGATCATACCAATTCCGCTCCACTTTCCCCAAAAAAAGTGACTGTTAATTAATAATTAATTAATAATAACAATACATTGGCCGCCTGGTTGTGCATAATATAACCAACACGACAAAACCAACAAAAAATCCAACATCAGTATTGGCTGGAATACAACGTAAAAAGGTGCTATTTCGTTTTTTCAACGGCTTTTTCCAATTATCGAATACTTGTGGTGGTACACAAATATTAGACACCGTTATATTTATGGATATTTCAGCCGTCTCTGAACCGATTTTGATCAAACAAAGATGATTTTGTCATGTATGTTCTTTCGAATTTGACACTCAATTTTTCATTGTCTCACAAAAAAAAAAAAAAAATTGTAGCGCCCTCTTCAACAGAACTTAACTATCCCTTAAATGTTATTGTTTGACGTTCTTTTGCATATAACGAAATATTAATGTTGGAAACATGATTAATGGGACAAAGTGACAAACTTCTAAAGAAAAGGTGTTTTAATGTAGTACGTTATTATCATAAACAATGTTTCAGTCCTAATTAATTAATTATTAAATAGTACTTCAATAATTGTTTCTAATTAAACGCGATAACGGATTTTCGATCAAAGCGCTCGAACTATTTTCTTCTAATTTGAGAATTTTTGGGGTACAGATTTGTGATATTTATAAAATATTTAATTTCAGTCAATGTATCTGGCTCATGTGGAGAGCGAAAAAAATAATACTCACTCAACTAGTAGCACTACACATCCAACCTTCCCAGCAAGGTGTTGCACATCTGTATCTTGTTCATCGTGTATAGATCTAATTAACGGTGCCCATAAGCGTCGGGAAAGGCGTGAACCTGGTAATTAATATGGTAAAAGAGAACGTGTTTGAATGGTGAACCTTTTTTATACTATGAACATGATATTTAGCCTACATGCAGAAGTAGAGAGAGAACAAATTAGACAAGATTGTGTTGTTCTATAAAATGCATTCAATATGCCCGAATAACAAAGATATGTAATAACATTTAAAGAAACCACACAAAATAATATTTTGTGATAATGAAAACAGTAAACACAGTTCGTTTCATGAAGATAATCTGACATGGGTTTGAGAGTCGTGGAATCATATCAAAAAGTGGGTGTGAAAATAATGATGAAGCTATAAATCTATGTAGGCCTAAAAGTATAATGTCATGTGAGAATTGTGTAAGAATTACAGTGGGCAGTAATGGTACAATTCCAAAACCAGAATTAAAAATACAACATGAACAAAATAAGGATGTTTGAAAAGCCCAAGACAACACTCCCTTTAGTAAAATTGTGCATCTGCATGTATGTATCAACGCTATTTCAGCTTCATGATGTTGACAAATGTATTTGAGAAATTATTTATTATAATTAAACAAGAACTTATTTGTTATCTGTTATTATTGTATATTGTTGTATGTTGGAAGCTTGTCGAATAAAAACCAATCAATCAATCATTCTTTGAAAAAAAATATGATAGATTGCTCTCCATGTGTTTGATGTGTGCCATGACCAAGAAACTATGATATTTATATATGCTATCGTACAACTCACTCCCACATCCTAACCAAATGATTGGTCAAGCGCGGTCACGTGTGATTCATTTACTGAGCCTATTGCACGCTGTTTCACGAAAAAGCGTGCAATTTTTTCCAGTCCCATTGCACGCTTTTTCAGTGCGCAGTAGTGCGCGTAGAGGTTAGAGCGCTTAATACTACGTGAGCATAAGCCTACTCTTGCGCAGCACTGTGCGTAAATGGGTATCGAGGTAAGTGCGCTTGCTATATCTATAGCTATGTGTGCGCACTAAATTAAGCCTTATTAAACTTGAAATTTATTTGTCAGCAATATATAGCCCTACTGTCACGAAACAATCTTGAATGAATTCTGTTTACATCAAATAACAAGGATATAGGAGTTTCGTTGTATAAAACAAATGGTGCATGTTTTCATTCGTTCATTAACCGATCTATCCGCCCTCGTTGATGATGTGTGTATCTATCGCTCTCAGCCTAACGGCTTCATGCAATAGTGACAGCCTCAACTCGAGGGCGGATATATCGTATAATGAACTCATGTGCATGCATCATTTGTATATTATACAACTCACTCCCAGATCCTAAATAAATGATTGGTCATGCGCGGTCACGCGTGATTCATTTACTGAGCCTATTGCACATGAAAAAGCGTGCAATATTTCCATTCCTATTGCACGCTTTTTCAGCGCATGTACATGATGCGCAGTAGTGCTCAATACGGTGTGTGCATGGGCCTATTCTTGCGCAGGCCCATTCTTGCGCGTGCGCTATTTATATCTATGTGTGCGCTAAATTAAGCCTTAACTTTAGATTTATTTGTCAGCCATACTGTCACGAAACAATCTTGAATTAATTATTTTTTTCAACAAATAAGGATCTAGGAGTTTCGTTGTTTAAAACAAATGATGCATGCTTTTATTCGTTTATTATACGATCTATGTGCCCTCGTTGATGCTACATGTGTATTTATCGCACTCAGCCTAAAGCAGGGCTGCGACTTATAATTAGCCGAGTTGTATTTGCGAGTTATTGCGAGTTCTGGTGAGTTGCCTTAAAAAGGCACTCGCAATAACTCGCGAAAAGCTCTTCTTGTAACTCGTGATAACTCGCGACAACTTGGTATGGCTCGGCGTAACCTTTTACAACATTCCACGACTCTCCTCGAATTTCCGAGCAGTTCCATAATTTTTTTGGCTGGTTGTTACTCGAGATGAACTCGCTGTCACTCGTATTAAATATACTCACATTACTCGTAGCAAGCTCGCACTGCACCCTTTAAGTATACGCGAGTGCTATTCGAGTTTCCAAGAGTGGGGTACGAGCGCGACGATCGTCCTGCGAGTCATGCTGAGTTGCCCACGAGATTTACGCGAGTTTAGATCGAGTCCGGGGAGCATGAGCAAAGTGTAGGGTGAGCTTTACGAGCAGCCCCCCCCCCCCTCCCCCCTCCCCCAAGCTCCACCATTTTGTCCGGATCCATTAGAAGCCAAAATAAGCCCCTATACATAATTCATGTGCCCTTATGAATTATGCATTTTGTTGGATGTTCCCCGCGCAAAGTGAACTGGAATGATGTTCACTACATGGTAAAACACAATACGCATACCAGCGTATTTAGAGAGGTCAAATCGCCCAATGAACTTAATTATGGTAATTTATTCATCACGCTGCGCAAGTGATTGAGCGAATCAGCGTGGTTTATTCTGATGCGATCACCATTAGGTGAAATACGCGCTTTAAATTGTATTATCAATTACAAGCATAACAGCTGGTGTACCCAGGATGCATCGGGAGTAGACTTTAACGTTCCACTCTAACCCAACTAACTTAGCCTTTCAAAACATGAGAAAACCTCTACTTATTAATATTCCAGCCTAATATTTTCCAGAGAATCTCTTTATTGACCAAAAAATGATAATAACCATCCTTTTTTTACAGATCTCAAACTTGCTAAGCTCCACCCCTCATACCCAGGATGCATCGCGATATGGGGGAGTGGCTTTAACTTTATTGAATAAGAAATACTGATATTCTTAATATCTCGATTTTGTTCCCTTTGTAGTCTATCAATAATAACTGGGTCTGTTTTTGTTTTATTATATCAACCATGCTATAAGCCATATAACAACACATTCTCTGGCTATGATTATAAATTTTAAAAATGCTGATGTATAAAGTCTCCTTATTTTAGAAAAACAAATTATGTCGTACTTGTTATTACCACTCATTTACATTCACTCGTTATCAACTTCGATCAATCATTCCATATTCACTCCATTACTGTCCACATTTCACTTGGATTTCTCTTCACTTTTCCTTTTTGCAGCATTTGCAGGAGCTTTGAACATTTTTAAGGTAGAGACCAGAGAGACCGGAAAGTATGTTAATCATTTTATTCAAATTTTCTAACTTGAAAAAACGGAAAGTGAAACATTGTTTAATTTCAACATCTTGACATAAGTTTTGTTAAAGACAATGGAATTTAACACTGGAAATTTTAAATTGGGTTCCCCCCCCCCCCCTCCCCCCCAAAACAAAAAAACACAACAACAACAACAACAACCCAGAAGCGGTACCAGGGTTTTAGTTAGGAGGCCCATGTCCTGTATAATTTTATTTTTAAGAATAGTTTTCCTTTTTATTAACTTGGGAAAACCACCCCTTTCCCTTAAAAATCAATACTGCCAATACTTCAAGGAACAGCAATTCTATAATTCAAAACGTTTCATTTTCTAAATCCTTCTAATATAAACATATAACAAATATAATATTGTTTACACTTTTGCAACCTGTTACATGGTCCAGGTAGAAACAGCACCAAGAAGAGGATAGCAACCCCCCCCCCCGTTTTCTTAAGTTAGGAAGTTTCAAAACATGATTCTATTAATATTAATATTAGCAGTTTGGATACGAAAGGCAATGATGATTAGCAGTTTCCATATTTAGTGCATTTAGAGGGTTGTCTTTCATACCCTCTTAGTTACATACAATACTTGAAGCAGCAATGATGTAATGATCTACAAAACTTCTAATACAGAAGTCCTTAGAGGTAAATTAATTTCAACATGTATTAATATAATTAAAATATCATTGATTAATCCATTCTTTGATATAGACTGATAGATCTTTATCACTCAAAATTCAAGAAATTTCTCTCTGCCCAGTCCTCAGTTTCATCCTATAAGATCGTAGTTGACATTGTTAAAATGTTAATGTTTATTTATTGATGATTAGTAATTTTTAATTATTTAAAAGTTGACAAGATGATAAATTCATTAGCTTTTTTTAAATGTGGTATTCTACAAACATATAATACAAATAATTAATAAATAGTATGTAAATATTCAAGCTTGAAACCATCTCTACTGTCCTCTTTTATTATATGAGGTGGCATCTTTAAGACGTAGTCCCATGTAGATAGCTTCTGCATTCATCAATAAAGTTGTAGCCTAGTTTTCAGAAGTCTGTTGAATGGAAAATGAAATAAGATACAGTGTATAAGAAAATCAACAACGACTAATATCATACACCCTGATACCTGCTCTGACAAAATGAGGAAGGACTGAAATTCACTTGGAGTTCTAGTGGGCAAACCTAAACTATTTTTCCTACAAGACTAGTTACTGACCACATGTTACATTATTTCTGATGATCCCATTAACACAATAGGCCTGCTGGAGCTTGGACCAGACAAGGTATGAAATAAGTAATACATGTACAATGTACTTGTAATGTGAACTCATTCTTATAATTGAATAATACTCATTTAAGTATGGGACATAAAAAAACAAAACACTTGGAAAAGAGAATGTACTGGAAATAATGCTACTGAAACATACACTGTCGCTCATAAAGTTGGAATATTTTTGTTTTACCCCAATTAATGGAATTATTTTAAAAATAATTTAAAAATAATAGATCTGGATAATAGTTTACATTCTCAGATTTTATTGAATAATAATTTGACAATGTGTGTTTTGCGTGACTGCTAAAGCATGTGTATGCTACTATGCTTATCAAATAGGGGACCTACGCCCTTAAGTCATAAATGACAGTAATGAGGATTAATGCCCCACAAAAGGGCACTAATATAGCACGTCGACACGGTGTTGATCCTGGGGCCTCACAGTTACGAGGCCATTGCTTTGTCACTGAACCATGACTGTACGCAGCGGGGGCTAGGGTAGGGGGCAGTTTCCATACATTAAAAAAAAAAAAAAATGCAATAATTTTTCAATAATTTATTGCATTTTACCCCGGTCCCCAACATAAACAAATCCTCTGGATGGCTATGCATTATGGCTCAAGGCATGGGCAAACAGAGGATTTTTTTATGTTGGGAACCGGGGTAAAAAGCAATAAATTATTGAAAAATTATTGCATTTTCTGTTTTTTTTAATTTATGGAAACTGCCCCCTTCCCTAGCCCCCGCTGCGTACAGTCATGGTTCAGTGACAAAGCAGTGGCCTCGTAACTGTGAGGCCCCAGGATAAAAACCGTTTCGATGTGCTATATTAGTGCCCTTTTGTGGGGTATTATTCCTCATTACTGTCATTTATGACTTGAGGACGTAGGTCGCCTATTTGATAAGCATAGAAGCATACACATGCTTTAGCAGTCACGCAAAACACACATTTGCACATTATTATTCAATAACATCTGAAAATGTATACTTTTATCTAGATCTATTATTTTTAAATTATTTTTAAAATAATTCCATAAATTGAGGTAAAACTAAAATATTCCACCTATATGAGCGACAGTGTACATTATGTAAGACTTATATTTCATCTATATCGACATTTTATTTTTAATCCAAATCACAATTGTGATATTCAGTCAAGTATTCTTTTACAAGCCAACAGACAATGATACATATCTTTGTCAGATCTATAACTTTCTGCATGATTATGTGTTCCACAATAGTTTGTTTGGGGTACCTACATGTATATTATCACACTTACTCGTATGAAGTGTAGTAGGCCCGCCAGTGCCGTACGCAGGATTTTTTCAAGGGGGGCGTTTTAACATTTTTAAATCGGGCCGAAAATTTTGCAACGACTCAGCCAATCGCTGAATAAGCTGGGGGGGGGGGGGGGTGGTAAGAGGACATTTTATTTGTATTTGTTTTGGTCCCTTAATTTGACAATTTGACCGATTTACATTTCGTTCCGTGGGGGGGGGGGGTCACCTTTTTTAGGTCATCTATTGGGGAGGGGAGGGGTTCAACCAAAACACACACACATAACAACAAAAATAGAGGGGAGGGGTGTTTAACTCCATCCCCCCCCCCTACCTCGCCCCCGTCAATATCTGTTCTTTGTTCCTCTCCTGAGTTTGTAAACCAGCATGCCTTCATTATCCACTGTAGAGAAGCATCATCCGACATGAGAGAAAACAATGTAGGTATTCAATTTAAAAATGATAATAATGGATACACATCAACCATATTACAACAGACTTTCATTAATTTTATTTTGTGGTCTTCTTCATCTTCATTTTCATTGCACAAGAAGTGAAAGGACTACTTACAAAAAAAATTGATGAGGGGTCCTGTGTATACCCTACATATATGATCATGTAGTGCTTTTAATGTGCATTAAATATGTTTCTTCTACACACAGGACCTCTGATCCTGTAAATAAAGACAAATTTCCTTTGTAAACAAAGAAAGGAAAGATATCAATATTTGTGTGCTAAGTGCAGAACTAGAATAAAATATACCCTCCACAATATACGCTTGCAACATAAACTTAGGTCTAGTTCCATTTCCTTTTTAGTGAATTAATAGTTGGTCGTTTAATATTTATGTTCTAAATATCCTGAAAATTTTACATGCATGGGACTTTCTGCTTCATCTTGCAAGTATAAGCAATGTTGTGATGTCCACTCATCAGTTAACTCCTTTTAGCTCTTCATCAGTTTCAATCTGTTGGAACAAAGAGAACAAAATCAATATGACAATCAAGGCGTCCCTTTCTCCAGAACAAAATAAAATAGATCTAGCATATAAACTATTTTTGATGCCATGGTTGGCCACAATTTTAATATAGTGTGGAAATCAAGATTCCTATTCAATGGGCCACAGTACAAATTAAAACTAAATGGAAGATTTAACTTGTGCCTCAAACAGTGCTTTGTATGGCCTATGAATATAAAGTAGTCTTAAAGGTAAAGACCAGTATTGGAAACGCCCCAATTTCAAAAAATGAAATGGTAGCTCTTATTACCAATCATGTGAAAGAATATGTTTTGACTAATACATGATGATACAATTTTTGCCGGGTAACCGCCTACTAATTGATATATTTGGTAAATTAGTTTATCTACATGGTCTGTGAGAGATAAACACAGGTGTCACACACGTGTGCGTATAGTCCAATATACATCTTTCTGTGTACAGTGCTTGTAACTTTACGAAGACAGGGTCAAATTTCTTATCATTTTGATGATTCCAGAACCTTGCAGTACACACCAATACTTATATGCTAGATGATCAACCTTTTCTGATCCATTCCACAACGTTTCTTTCACAATGCAATCGCGTGACCATAACTGGTCTTTGCTTTAAGTAGAATTAGTTTATTAAAACAAGAAGAAGAGGTGGACTACATAAGTAAACATAACTGTGGACTAGGAGTCTTCTCTTGTACAACAACAAAATATATTTATCAACATGAACTGCACAGTTTGGAGAAGAAAAAACTCTTAATATATGACAAGCACTCTGGACCCACACAAGATCTAAACATTAAACAGATCTAAACAAATGCTAGTTTTTTAAAACTATTTTTATCAATAAGTTCAAGGTTTACATCTAAATGAAATAGGGTTTGGAGTTGTTTGATTATCAATGGTCACAGCTAATTTTGGTCTTAAGTTGACACGCACCATACCGCGTACTGATGATGCAACTGAGCGAACGGATGACACTGATGAGTAATTTAGTGTCCACATCTACTAAAGATTTTAACAAGAAATAATCCACTTGGATTATTAAAAAAACATCATGCTTCATAGATTATTTTAAGATGTAACGTTAAATCTAGATTTAATATATTCGATGATTGGTGAATTAGATTCATGAAGACGATCAAATCTGGAATAAAACCTAATTAGAAAGTTTGATCTTGATGCAGATGATAACAGAAATTCCCCGGGGTGGGCCTGCCCGAACCCCGGGGCCTAGCTAACTTGAGTACTAGGGTGAAATGACGGCAAACCGCAGTCAAACTACTTCATGACGATGAAAAATCAAAGTGCAATTTCAGGAGCAATATTTTCCTTATATTAGCCTTTTCCCCAAAAATCTGTTGAGAACTGTCTCAAAATGTAAACAAATTACCGTAGATCACGAAGATTATTACAGCTTTTTTCAAAATTAATGACTTAATTCACTTAAACTACTCATATTTCAATCAATTACTCACCCATTCTCAGTGAACTAAATTTTCTCAGTTTGTGCGAGTAGCGACGTGCATAAATCTGCATAATTAAGTTGACGCAATGAGGTCAAATATATTATCACATTTCTTAAACGATACTATCGATAAAATACATATTCATGACGCTCTTATCCAATCAAAAAGCCGCCTCATGTGCTTATTTTGTCTTCAAATGATCCAAAAGAGGCGAGCCTAATCCCATTCGTGTAATGGTTTCCGCGCGTCCTGCTTTTCGTCTACTAATTATATTTAAACGTCTTTGTTTACGAGCATGACAAGCGCGCCGTGATACGTCAGCTGGTCAACAATTGTACAGAAGATCAAGGCATGTTCTTCCTACAGCAGATCTAGCAAGTATGCTTCTGGCATCCATCTTTGTTTTGGAGAGCGCCAAAATCATATGCGGTCCTTTCCGGGGGCAGGGGGGGGGGGGGCAGTGCCCATACTTTTCCAAGTACTCGAAACATCCCTTTTTTACATAATAAAAGTGCCCCTTTTATTTTGACAAGTGTCGCTATTAATTTGTAAAAGCGCCCCTTCCCCTTTTCACCTCTTATAATTTCAATTCAATTTAATTCAAGGTTTCTTAAAAACATGAGTCGCAGCCCCATGGCCGAAATGGTCATGTGTACAATTAAATCCATATTACATATTTTAGAAATAAAATACATTTACAATTAATTTGTCAATATTGAAATATGGATAGTTAATATGGTAAGATTGCTTGGGCAGCACAAATTAAAAAACAGAGAGGAGAAAGATAAAAGAATAGAAGTAATAAAGAAGGATGTAAATTACATGTATATTCACAAATACGAATTGCATACATGTACTTTTAAAGAGTCATTCAGACAATATACGAATATGAAAATAGAAATGAAGATATTTTTGTCATAACATTGTTGACGTTTGATATTGCAAGCATTTGTACTTGTATTGTTGCTTAGAATGTTTTTATTTTTGTTTTAAGTGCCCATTTTCAATTCTCATAAGTGCCCCTTTTCATGAACGAGAAGTGCTGTCTTTACCTTTGATAATTTGCCCTATTAAGATTTGAGAGGTGCCTCTTTTACTTTGACAAGTCCCCCTTTTCGTTTCTAATAAGTGCCCCTCTTCCTAATGATAAGTACCCCTATTAAAAAAGAGCCCCCTTCCCCTTCTCATAAATGCCCATTTCCATCTTTAGGAAAATGACCCTTTTCAGGTACAAGAAGTTACTACTTTTCCCTTCAGATAATTTGTGTTTGTTTTATTTCCAAGAATCAGCATGAAAAGAATAACACAATATAACAAAATCAAATACATATATAACGATAAAAGAATGATAAAACGGTTAGATAGTCCTTAACCTATTATGGCTCTGTTCTTTCATGGAGCACTGATAAGTGCCCCCCTTCACTTTCGATAAATGCCCCTATTAAATCTGGTCGGTACCCTTTTTCTTTCAACTAATGCACATTTCTTTTGTTGTAAGTGCCCCTTTTCATATCTGGTCATTGTCACTTGTCAGGTGCGATACATGCCCCTTTTACCTCTGATAATTTCCCTTTTAGCAATGATACGTGCCACTTTTCCTTTCTAATAAGGGCCTTATCCTCTTTTCATAAATGCCCCTTTCGCCTCTTTTAAATGCCCCTTTCACAATTTGTCTTCCCTGGTGAGTGCCTCTTTTTAAAGGTGTAAAAAGTGCCCCATTTTCACTTCTGATAATTTTTCTTTATACTTTGACACGAGCTACTTTTCTTGTCTGATAAGTGTCCCCTTTTTATTTCATCATTAAACGCGCCCTTAATTTGAAGCGACTAAGAGCACATCCCACTATATATATAGCTCGGTCGCTACGCTCACTCGCATTTATTGAAGATGATATACTTATGTTACTTATCACAGGTCTTGTCAGTCTTCCGTTATGAGAATGTGCTTATAACCCCATCAGGATTGGGTTTTTCTTCTTTAAAAGATGTAATTTTTCGCACTGCAACCTCACAAATCTCAATTTATTTTTCCTTGCTCGCCAATTGATTTTCAATCACACCTAACTGCAAAGTGTGATGCTAAATCAATTACTTGAACTGTGTACAAAGTTAAACAAATATTGAAATAATCCCTGATAATGTAATCACAATTAACTCATAGTCTGCCATAAGGCTGCATGCACGCTATTGTTACCCTGCTTCTTGCATGCTAGCACGCATTCGTAATAGCAGTTATTGTTCATGCCCATTGGACTGTGCCTAGTGTTTTGCACGCGCTATTGGTAGTACCATGGCGTTAATCCGATTATCTCGTTATAAATCTGGCACTGGGGGGATTAGCCCTGGGGCAGGATAATAGTTAAGGTGTATATACCAATGTAAAACAACAATTATATTTGACATTTAAGATTTCCCTTTGAAGGTGCCCTTTTTTCCAGAAAGTGCCCTTTTTTATATTGCCCCCCTGGCCAAAATGATTCACCCCCCCCCCCCCCTCCCCCCTTGATCGAATATGACTCGTAGCAAACTCTAATCACTCGTTAGAAGATCTTGATAACTCGTTGGTAGTTAGGTACAAGTCGTACACAGGTCATCGCAACTCATACCGAGCTCGCGTGACTCGTAATGCGCTCGGTTCAATCGTACATCCATTGCAGGAAACTAGATGTTGCGTCGTAGATCACTCCTGCAAATATCGCAAAAAAAAAGTAAATGTCAAGCGAGTTCGCGCGAGTTCGCGCGAGTTTACGCGAGTCCAAGCTCGCACCAGCTCACCACAACTCGAGGCACCAACTCGGCTAAGTGGTAGCCCTGCTTAACGGCTTCGTGTAATAGATACACACAGCCTAAACTCGAGTGCGGATAGATCGTATAATGAACTCATGCGCATGCATCATTTGTATATTATTACAACAATGATCTTATAGAAGAACGCAAGTGTTTACATAATAACCTTTTTTTACGATAGGGGTGAAATGATGTAATGGTTAATGGGCTACTTAGGTGTCTGTCACGGTGCATAACCTTAATATAAGAATAATTAGAATGTTCAAGACGATTGATATTTGGCAAATATAATTAAACAATTCAAACGACTAAGTATAGCTATGATATTTTTGAATAACCATGATTGCGGTGTAGTGTAGTGTGTATTATCCTACCAACGTTAAGGTCATTTCAAACCCGAATTGGATCATCGCGCAGACAAATAATAGTATACTTCAATTTACAAACACGCCGTTTGGTAAACATCCTCTCATTATGGGCACGTAGGCATAAGTGTTTTATAAAGACAATGAAGAACGAAATCGGAAATAAGAATATATTATTTGTTGTACCCGACATGTTTAGAATGTGTATACATTCTTCACAATGCTAGATTATTCAGGGCAAAATAGCATTCCTTTGGTTTAGTATTACTAAAAATATAATTTGTCCATACAATTCATTATTTTATCCAAAACATGCCTGGAAATAGTTTTCATCCCATAAACACAGGTTTATAATGGAGGCGTAGTTTCATTTGAATTACAAAAAAACACAAACAAACAACATTGCATTTTTGTTATATACAAACCGGTGTATTTTCTCATGACAGATATAGAATCAGTAATGTATTCCTCCTGATTCTCAGTAGATGTTATACTTTTATCAGCAATCTTGCTTGGCGTTACGTCTCCATAAAGAGCGTATCTCAGGGCAAAGACTGTGCTGGGCACATACCCGTAAAAATGAAGCAAACCAATGCAAAGCTTATCAGGAAACACCACTCGTTCATCCTCACAAAGTACAGCCTTGCCCGGTTTGTACGACAAGATTTCATGTCGTAAATCATCCTTCCCTTTCCTAATCCCCGAGCTGGAAGTTGCCATCTTTGTACATATTTCCTTCTTTAATATGATACGCGAACAAACACGTTACACGCTCAATACAATACAGATGTCTCGTTCACAAGAGGTGTTTCCTATGTTAGCATGTAGCATAGCAACACAGTACATCCAGTGTGGGAAATTATTTATCTAAACGCACAAAAGGAGAAACCTTGGGGGTCTCAGTCAAATATTAGGGACTTTTAGAATGAGTGGACGAGAACACGACGAACGCCGACTGATCATGCGTGTCAACGTACCTAACTGCCCATGCTGACTACAATTAGAAATCTTTTAGATTGCACTCGACGATATACATGCATGCAGGAAGTAACATTATGGACATCACGGACAAAGAAAGAGGACAAAATATACAGTTCCTCATTCTACCCTCAACAAAAGAACATCCATTCACTGCTATTATGTAAACATGTGTAGAACAGGTGAATATGCATGTGACACCTGTTCTACACATTTGTACATAATAGCAGGGAAGGGATGTTCCTTTGTCTACCTGAGGAACTGTATATTTTATGCGCACACGGCATTCTAGTACCTTGAGCATGTAAATGCGCTATATAAATATCAATATGTATGTATGTATGTACTAGATTTAGGAAAATCAAGGTTGACGCATTCTCGATCGCCGACTGAGACGTCGTAACGCATGCGCAGTGCCTTAAAATGACGCCACACGTTGCAGTCAAAGCTGTCAACGTGCAAATCTAAAAGTCCCTATTATAAATGCTGTAGGCATGTGTGACCAAGAAAACGCGTAAAAAAAGGAGTTTTTTTTGTATAGATTAGCCGCGCTCCGCCGACTTTGGATTCATGGTATGAAACACATTTCTTATTTGGATCACATAATCAATATGTCTCCCGCCCACATGCACTCGCACATATTCTACAATAATTATCCGCATGTTAATGGTGGAAGCACAATGTTTCACGATAGTTTCTGTCCATTACTACAATGTTAGAGCCTACCATCATCATATATCTAACCCTATGATAGACACATGGCTATTTTAAAGGTTTCGATCATTCGTAGGCATCATAGTAAGACACAACATCCATCAACACATAGTAGAGGGGACTAAATGTTTCAAATCTTACTGTATAGTATCTTAACGTGTAAGGTATGGTCTGTATACCTGAGACTATATTTTTCTTGTCACTTTAAAGGCATCGTTTAATAATGTTTTCAGTGTCTGTGATAAGGTGTAATATTGAAGCCCCCCCCCCCCCCCCTTAAAAAAAATCGCGCTTCAAAATGATCAACAACAAAAAACGTTATGAAAAACGCAAAATTTTGTTTCGATTTCCAATCAAAAATATCTTGATAATCAGACAGGCGATCTACTTGTAAAAGTCAGGGGGTTCCTGACTGACCTAGAGGTTTATAATTATCATAGCAGCATGAGCTAAATCCAGGATTTTGTTTCAGAATCTGAGACAAAGTTACCGGATCCCTTTAAGGAATGTAATCTAATTGATGAAAATCAAATTTTCATACTTAAACAAAATCTATATTACAATATATACCTTTTAAATATAGGTGGGTTCAGGTTTAATAATGGTTTCAATTTAACCCGACAGACATGCATGTCCTGATTCTTTTCTTTGAACCTAATAAAGTCCACTTCTCAATAGTGAGTGGCTTTACCTTTCATTGGCAGCATATTGTGATGTCAAAGCTCAAAGTGGCAGTTCGATTTCATTGCATTTAAACGGTTCTAGGACAACTACCCCCTGGGCAATCACCCCCCGGAAAATTACCCCCCGGAAAACTACCCCCAAAGGACAATTACCCCCTGGAATATTACCCCCCGGAGAATCACCCCCCGAGGACAATTACCCCCCAAGGACAATAACCCCCGGAAAATTACCCCCCGGAGAATTACCCCCCGAGGACAATTACCCCCCGAGGACAATTACCCCCCCGAGGACATTTACCCCCCGATGATAATTACCCCCGAGGACAATTCCCCCCGATGACAATTACCCCCCCCCCTCCTCGAGGACAACTACCCCCGTAGACAATCAGGATTCAATAGCAAAAGACGATCTGACACATTGAGAGATGGCTACGAGCCCATAAGATCCCCTGCATGAACCCATATTCTTTTAAATACTATAGCACGTTGTCTTCCGCTGTGCTGTTCAGGGTCAACGCTGTGCTGAGATGAATTACCAGAGAGCGGATATTTATTTTCTTTTGACATGGCACCGTACATTTAACTTGAAGGCAATTTCTATTTCAAAATAATTTAACGTACACGAAAACATATTATACTTCAGCAAGACAACATAAATAAATAGATAACGTGAAGAAAGCCTTAATTATGGATCATGGCATGGATGAGGGCCCATTATACATACAAAGACAAATACATGATCAGCTGATTAAAAAAGTTACAGAGGATGCATAAAAGAAATCTTACATCCTAATTTCTTTGTTGTGCCATTGATGGTGAGAGAGACTGTAACGCGTACTCATCTGCGCGCAATGTATTGTTCAATTTCTAAGAAATGTAATTCCTGCTCTTTACTCGATAGCAAAACTACAGGGGAATTGGGCAACTTCCACCCCCCCCCCCATATCGAATTGAATAATTTGAAAAGACTCAAATGAACTTCATAAATAACAAAGAAAATGAAGGTTTATGAAATTTTCTGTAAATAGCAATTGGGAGAGAAGCTTGCGTTATACGTCACAGTGTTATAAATTCCTCGGGGGTGATTGTCATTGGGGGTAGTTGTCCTCCGGGGGTTGTTGTCCTGGGGGGAATTTGTCCTCGATGGGGGATGGGTAGTTGTCCTCGGGGGGTAATTGTCATCGGGGGTACTATTTCTGGGGGATAGTTGTCCTCGAGGGTAATAATAATAAAAATAACGTTTGATTTAACCATGGTAGCCACTTCAGTTGATTTTATTTTATTTTATTTTATTCAGACAATATAAAAATATATACATGTCTTGGGTTACAAAACAAGGTTTAGAAAAACCCATACAGGTTTGCAACCCAGATATGGACAATAAAATGGCATACATAATTACACAGTAAATACTGATACATAAAATATCGAAGCATGACATAGGTTATAGTTCAATATAAATACAGCAACAAAAATACAAGTTAGAAATTGCAAGACACTTCTATTTCAAAAATCTAGATTGAGATGTTTTACCAGAGCCGATTTAAAGGTATTTAGCGATTGACTGTTTACTACTGTTTGTGGGAGTTGATTCCATTCATTAATCGTTTGGGGATAAAAGGATTTCATATAATAGTCTGTTCTGGCATATGGAACGTGCATCTTAAAAGTATTATCATTTCTTCCTATTCTGTTCGCTCGTGTGCACCTATTTACTTCTCCTACATTAATCAAGTTATTTACAATCTTATAGTTATGAAACTGCTCTTCCAGCGAGCCCTGCATAACGTAATATGTTAGTACTACCCTTCTCCAATCTTCTCCAAGCTGAGCGCCTAGCTAGAAGGCAGAAGGTCCCATTGTTATAAGTCTTTGGTATGACTCGGCCGGGGTTCGAACCCACGACCTCCCGTTCATGAGGCGGGCGCTCTTACCACTGAGCCACCATGCCTAGTAGTTGTCCTCAGGAGTAATTCTCCGGGGGGGTAGTTTTCCGGGGGGTAATTGTCCTCGAGGGTAATTGTCCTCGGGGGGTAGTTGTCCTTGGGGGTAATTGTCCTGGGGGGGTAATTGTCCTCGGGGGGTAATTCTCCGGGGGGTAATTTTCCGGGGGGTAATTGTCCTTGGGGGGGGGGGTAATTTTCCGGGGGGTAATTGTCCTACGGGGGTAGTTTTCCGGGGGGTAATTTTCCGGGGGGTGATTGCCCAGGGGGTAATTGTCCTGATACGCATTTAAACAATCTTCCCACTTGCATCATCTATGTTGCAACATTATTATTTCTCGTCGATATTTCATCTTAAACTTCTTGATTTTTTACATTAAACATCTCTCGTTAAATCGATTTTGGGTTTTAAAAAGTAATGTATTCGTATTCTCAACAACACATTTTGTTGTGGGTCATGTTCCTAAATCACCCCCATCCCCTATCCGTTGTACCAGTGGTTAATATAATTTGCCATATTGTCGTATTTTGTTGTAGATGTACAATAGTGATCAAAGCTAAGAATAAATATCTGCCACATTTTCCAGTAAATCATCAATTGCCTTTCATGAGTGGAGGCGGACATCAATAAGCACCGTAGTGGCAAGCAAAGACAAGCCAACAACAAAAATAATAGATTGGGAAAAAATTTCATGAAACATGACCAGAGCAAGAGCAGGGGTAGACAATAAAGCGGATGAATCTATATAGTTGTCACCAACTCACGCGTGCATACGGAAGCCAGTTCAAAGTGCATTGACGTGTGGACTTGCCAATTTTATGAGGGCATAAATCATATTGTATACATACAATCGCTGTACCATGCACACGTCATGTGCGCTTTGTGTTTCATGTATACATTTGTTAGGCATTATCGGAGCGATCGATACCACAATGGGAATGATTTTTTTGTGTGTTTTGGTAGGGGGCGGTGAATTCAAAGAAGATCACAAATATGTCAACTAATGTATCACTAGAAACTTGTAAGCTAACAGATGGCCATCGTACAAGTTTTAGGTCAACTACATATCGGGTGATTTATAAAAATACAAATACAACCACCTCCATAGCAGCTGGGATATACGAGAGATTCGCCGGAAAATAACGATGTTTTAATGACGTCACTATATGGACCAACACTGCCCAAGCAGACGACATCCCATAGAGAATAAACATAATTGCACAGCTATTATTTCTCAAATTATAATGAGTTTAGTGTATATAAATGTAATAGCATGTCAAACCATTCAAAAGGGGATATGACCCAATTCTGATAACTAAAATCTTTTGCTTGTAAATGTGGTGGGCCAGTAAATGAGTTGAAGATGACAAGTTCAAACGTAAATGAAACACAAGAAGCTCGGAATTACAGTTGAAGTCCACTTTATTCAATATATATATCAGCCGAAGCTCCAATCGTTGCAAACGAAGAGTATTATTTGTATATAAACATTATAAATAAGCTGCTTCTCTCAGAGGCTGGGCGGCCATATTAACAGTAAACTAGCAGCACATCCTAAACATGATAACGGAATGAAATAAACTCTCAAATCAAATAATATCTACTCTCAAATAATATGAACTAAAAACTGACCTCAAAATCCCGCACACGGCATTTAAATACCGCGGCACCCGATGAGGCTTAGATATTACATGATATTGCCAGCCAACCAGGAGGACTCTTACGCAGCCAACCAATTACAAGACGGGATCTATACAATTACCCTTAGGTCATCCGACCAATTAAGAGAGAAGTTATACCTTTAATTAATTATAACCAATGACAAAGCATAATAGATGAGTGTTATCTGATCTAGTCACCGACAGAAATGGGAGGAGTCTATCTCTTCGCGAGAATGTCGCGTCCCCGGCAAAACAGTCTATTGTCTAACTTGTTATTGGAAATGAACACCTGTACACCTTGATGCAGGAATTCATTTCCAACGTGCTTTTCGAAATGAACACTTTAATCTAATGCAAGAATTCAAACCCAGGGGTTGTTTACCCGTTCCCGGCATACTATTGGAAACATAATTAATGCTATTTAACTTTTAGGTGAATACAATTAATCAACCCAGCCCGACTCTTATATGGCTCTGGCACCCCCTTTAGCTCAAATGAGCATACCACTACATAAATACACAGGATAGGGGTTAATTAACAATCAAAGAAACCAGACTTTCAAATTGAAACCCCCCCCCCCCCCCCCCGGAATGATAATAAGGACGGCATTTGTTCCCTCTTGAAACGCCGAACATACCCCGGTGTGTGCAGCTGAATATACAATGGCGTCTTATTTTGTTTACTAGCGACAGATTACTTTATTTTTGCATCGCTGCATCTGTCATCAAAATAAAACCATGCGCGGGGTTTAGAGTGAGGCAATAGATTATACATTTAGCCTGACGGTAGTGAAGTAAGAGAAAGAACTCAAGAGAAGATGAAAACACAGGCACTGAAAATGTGTGAGATGTCATGGGACATCGTCTGCTTGTGCAAGTCATGTCCATACTGTGATCTCACACATCTCAGCAGCGTTCGGAGAGCTCTTCAGGTGCTATGCCAGGGCTGTATTTAAGCGTTTTGTAATTTATAATAATCATTACTTCGAATGTTTCCAAGCATTGAATTTTGATCGCCTTGCCGAATCAAAGTTTCAACTTTGCAATAATGAAAATAAGGTTAGTTTTTAAAATCAATGAATATCTACTTTAAGGGTAATACAGATGTTTGTAATACGGCAAGCTCTTCCTATAACCTAAGTTTTTAACAGTTTAGTGGTACGATGATTTGGGCAACACATTGACCTAAAGGGGGCGCTAGAGCAATAGAGGAGTCGGGTTGAGTTGATCAGTTGTACGGTTATTAGTTTAACTTGGTATACATCTAAAAGTTAAATAGCGTTAAGTATGTTTCCAATAGTATGCCGGAAACGGGTAAACAACCCCTGGTCTTGAATTCCTGCATTAGATTAAAGTGTTCATTTCCGATAAGCACGTTGGAAATGAATTCCTGCATTAAGATTTACAGGTGTTCATTTCCGATAAATACGTTAGACAATACTGTTTTATCGGGGACCTGACATTCTCGCGTAGAGATAGACTCCTCCCATTCTCGTCGGTGCCTTATTCAAGTCACTCTTTTTATTATGCTTTTTCATTGGTTATATTTAATTAAATGTATAACTCCTCTCTTAATTGGTGGATTGAACTGATCTAGAAGTCGCATGACCTGATGGACATTTTATATATCCTATCTTGTAATTGGTTGTCTTCGTAAGGGTCCTCCTGATTGGCTAATAATGTCATGCGATATTTAAGCCCCGTCGGGTGCCAGAGTATTTAAATGCCATGTGCGGGGCTTTGTAGCTGAGTCTTATATCATTCCGTTACCATGTTTAGGATGTGCTGCTAGTTTTACTCGTGTATAGGGCCGCCCAGCTTCTGAGAGAATCAGCTATTTTAAAATGTTCTAAAAATAATTAATCTTCTTTTGTAACTGCTGGAGCTTCGGCTGACTTTATAAATAATAAAGTGGACTTCAAGTGTATATCCGAGCTTCTTTTGTTTTCATTTAGTTTCTGAACTTGTCGTCACCGACCCATTACAGGCCCATCTTGTGTTAACGGAGAAGTTTGCCGTTAGCTTGCTAGCGATCACCGCTGGTTCGTCGTGCCGACCCACCACTCGAACTCAATATTATTTGCTCGGAACACAGCAAATCTCTCATTCTGCAGCATTTCCCTTTTTTTAAACAAACAGCAACAACAAAACACGTCCAAGAACGAAAATGAGTCACCGTCATATACATTTGTCGTCGAATAAACATGTTTGTCAATTTTTCACAAAGTCATGAGAGCTCGTCACCAAATCACCATAATGTTACATTTCAATGGGGAGTTTTTCATCAAGTCACCGTCATTTACCAAGGAGGCCTATTACATTTTCATCAAATCACAAGAACTTGACAATAACATGACATGTTACTGTCATGCACATTTTCTAAGGATAGTTCTTAACCAAGTCACGGAACACTTCACCAAGTCATTGTCATGTATCACTCCATGTCAAATTTTAATACGCAAACAAGCAATTGACACTAACCTTTTTGGCAGAATACTCGATGCCAGCATTACAATTTAACGCTTCACAACCCCTTTTAATACTACTACTAATAATAGCTAGTTCTTATCTAGCGCTTTTCAGGACCGCAGGCCCTCTCAAAGCGCTTTGCAGATATAAATTGTATTACCCCGGTCATCGGATTCAGGCTTACCCGCACACAGCCAGGCGTCATTTTTACAAGAGCACACTTGCTCATCTAACCACATTAACTTTCGCATCCTACCGGGTACCCATTTAACACCTGGTTGGAGATTGGCAAATGTAGATCAATGTTTTGCCAAAGGACATTAGTGCTGCGGCGGGACTTGAACCGCGGACCTTGTGATCCACATTCTGGTGACATATCCACACGACCACGACACCTCTAATAGCGGTTGATATAATTTGCCGAAGATTTATAGGTCAGCCATGTCGTGTTTTATTGCAAAACGTAATCATGTATAGCGTCAAAGACTTAGAATGAATGACAGCCATATTTGTCAGTTAATCATCAATTCCCTTTTACAGGCAAGGTGTTTATCAATGGAAACAAAAGGCAATCCAACATTAATCCATGAAATGGTCATGTTAAATGAAACCTGGGAAACTTCGAGAACACGGGGAAGGGAAATTACCTCTGACAGACAACTTTCGTAATATATTATGTAAGACAATATAGAGGTGTCGTAGTAATTTCAGCACTTGACTTGACTAACGGTTCGATCCCCGACACGGCACTAATGTCCTTTGGCAATGCATTAATCTGAAATCGCCACTCCATAACCAGGAGAGAAATGGGGACCTGGTAGGATGAGCCCTTGTATTAGTAATTGCTGTATGCCCTCATGGTGACCATGTGGTAGAATACATCCAGTGAGTGGAGATGGTGCATATTGTGAATGAATGAATCCGATGACCGGGGTCGTCATCGTAGCTGTTTTCACGAAGTGACGGTAGTGAAAAAAAATTGCATTCTCTTTGCGTTACGATTTCCCTCACTACCGTCACTTCGTGAAAAATAGGGACGATATGTTAAGCGCTTGGGGATGGTGTTTCGTAATAAGTGCTATGTAAATCAAAATTACTATTATTATTCATCTCTGGGGTATACCTGTAGTAGGCCTACGCTTGGCATGAAGGATATATAACGTGTGTATTATAATAAATCAAAATAAAGTGAGTTGATATTTCCAGGACATTGGCCCGAATCAGGGGCGGATCAAGCCGGCGGCAGGGGAGGGGGCTCGAAAATTTGCAAAATCGCCCCCTTGAGCGCCAGGGGAGGGGGCCCATCTCCAAAAAAAAAAAATTACGTGTTTTTATACGTGTTTTTCTCTAGGGGGAAGGGCTCCCCACCCATCCCCCCCCCCCCCCCCCTGGATCCTTGTCGACAAACCTCCTTTGTGAATTCGGGCCATTGCCTTTGGCAGTTTAAAGCTTTCAAGTAAAGATGAACCCCTCACCTTTCCATTGATCAATTTTCAATGATGTCAGGCATGGTCGGGTACATTGTCAAACAAGATGAAATATGTACTAATGGCACGCTAAAAAGGAAATAATTGAATATACTGTATAAACGATTTTTTTTTTTGTCCCCGTAATAATATGGATTCATTAACCTTTTAATGCTTTAAACCTTATTATTCGTGTTTTAAAAAGCCTTACTATTTTGTATTATTTCTTTTCCTTGGCATAAACTTTTTATTCATTAAATTATGTGCATATTTTATCAATTATTGTAATATGCATAACCTCGTAAAGTATGTTATGAATTGAAAATATTTGTATGCATAACTCTTAATGCGGAAATGGTTTTTGTTTTCGTTATGCATGAAACCGTTATACATAAAGAAATGTTATAAATAACTTTGTTAATGCATACCGATGTTTACGCAAACATTGTTTGCATAAACGTTGGGTGAGCTGTGGTGGGAGAGACTGTAAATGTTTCAAAGAAAGGTTAACAGTTTATTCCAAACAACAAAACCTGCGACTAGACTAGTCTTGATGTTCAGCCCTAAGTAAGTGTGAAGCGTATCTACTGCTGGAAAATAGCTCGGTCCGCCGCCCGTCGGCCTGAGCTGGCTGCGTTGCGTTAGGCAGGGAAAAGAGAAATGAGATTGACGGGGCAATTTTGAATAGAAGCAACAGTGTCGCTACGATTCATCCAACGTTGTATCCCTCGTTGATGTATTTTAAATCGACATGATTAGAAGCATCCCTCAGGCAAGGGGTTCCGGAATTGCTCGGATAAGGGTTCCTGTCCTACTACGGGAGCTTAACGTAGCAGCCCTCCGCCAAGTGTCTCACTGACTACAATTTCACATATTCTTAAAAATCCATGAATGGGTTCTAGACTTGACTCTGTAGGAATCATCCTCAGATAGGGCGGATCTAATATTGCTCAGATGCCTTGGGCAACCCCTCAAAGTGCCCCGGTGGCAACAGTTATACAAACTATACTTTGTCATCAAATATCTGTAAGGAATATTATCAAGCAGGAGACATACGGTGGACTCATAATCCACAGCGCCATCTAGCGACACCAGTGAGTATTCGTATATTTTTGATAACGTATGGTAATAAATGCACCCTAAATCAGTATTATGATGGTAATTTATTATCAATATCCATCAAAAGAAATGAATATGTGCAAATGTTAGTTGATCTCCACGTATCCTTCTTTCTCATATTAGTTTCCCCTCTCTGTTGTCTACCATCACGTCCTATCCCTCAAACACACACTCTTACAATGAGCAAAGACTTGTCCGTGTTAAAATATCAATTTACGAATATTTGAGGTCGTTTCTATTATGTGCTACAAACTTGACTAAAGACAAATAAAAAAAAACATCCGTAGGCTCTGCCCTCACATACAGGAATTTAATAGGCAACATCTTAAAAAGTATTTCATCATTTTAAAATTGCGTTGCCTAGGTAATATAGTTAATATTGAATTAATAAATGTTTAACTTTGTGTGAATTTTGTACACATTTGGGCTACAACTACAAAGTTATACCCGATACTTGTAAGACGCAGCATTTTCCAAATGTTATAAATGAATAGGATCAGTGCACAAAACGTGTATACCTGTCTTCAGATTATTTTTTTGCAATATCTTCTATTGACTTTTCCAGCTACATATCGTATTTCCTCTGTCACTTTATTCCTACAAGGTGTTTGCTTGTGGTTGTACGTTAGCTTTATAGATACGATACTAGTGAACTTAGATTGTTATACAAATTGAAAAAATACATCATACGTAAATTAAACGTTAAAGTCATTAAAATGTGTAATAATGCAAACAATATACCTAGACGAAATATTAGTTCTACAAAAATGATTTGCATCGTAACATGTAATAGTGATTTTTTTTCTTCCGAAGCAAGTCATCGCAGTAACTATATCCAGCGATATCTCCTTCTTCTTTTAAGTCGAAGTAAAAATGATATCTATGAAAGGTTTACGGTAAAATGAAACGTAAAATGCTCGTTATCACTCTTTATTAAAAACGAATATTTACAGTGGGGAACAGTAAGTATTTCGGGCATCAAACTAATTTATCATACAGAGAGTATTTCATGTTCAATGTATTCAAACTTATTTTTTCTATACAAAGGTAAATTTACTACGTTATGTATTTTCACATTTATTTTGTTACGGCAATGACTTTATTTTATTTTACTGTTTGCTCAACGTGATACATATGTAAGTATTCATATCATAATCAAAATATTAAGTGGTACAAAATAGATCATACTTATACAGAGATATATCACAGTTTATCATAATGGCCCAGGACATTGAATCTTTTAAAGCAGAGTGCATATTGCTCCGATTGTCTCATTTTCGCTCGCGTGAACATTGCCAGCACAAAACACTGACCTCTACCTCCTGGACGGATCAACGCCCATTCCCATTCACTATACGTTACGTACTAAAAGGCTGTATTGTCTGACCGTTCATGAATATTCATGTTTTTGCTAAACTCGGCAAAATGTTTGCTTTTACTAAATGGAAAAATTACGGTGGGGGGGGGGTGGATGAAATGGACATAATGAACATAGCAGAAGTGATAATTGATAATTCATGCTTCTCATCCTTCGTGTGCTTGACCTATAATCTTACAATCACTTGGCAGACTGAGTCCAAAGTTCGACTTGTTTCACATGTGTATTATAGGCAATGGCGAGCTTGCAACCTATTTTTAAAAATTACGGTGGGTGAACTTTCAAAAGTCAATGAGACATAATGAAAGAGTTAGTGATAACGTACGTCGGGGTGGATGTGCTTTTCGTTTAAACAAAAAATGAATTTTTAACGATTTTTAAAAAAAACGTCCATAGGCTAACATGTATGGCTGCTGACTCTGACGATGGGGGGCGTTGTGAAATGAGACTAAACGGAGCTATATGTAACATTTATACATAAATCGTGCATTTTCTACATATACTACACATACTTAAATAATCTGCTATGCATGAGATTCTTACAATTTCATAATCAATAGTATATAACAAAATCAATATCTATGTTTTCCTTAGGTTTTCGAAACCTTTATTATTTTTATGCCACATGTATTGATAACATACACAAAACATAAGGCTACCTTTGGCATTCACATTAACAGGTATAATAATCAATGCAAATAATATTGGGGAGAACAACATTTAATTGTATTCATTTGTAATTCGAAGTAAAGTCTTCTTAGGAGAATGATATTTTGTGTTACTTTCATTAAGTCACTTGATGTTTTTATAATTGTTTACATTTTATTTTTGAGCCCTCATCACTGTGAGGACGCAGGCGTACGAGCGTGAACATCATATAGACTTTATGTATTTGACTATCCGTATGTCAAAATATTGTTATGTTATACCTTACTATTGCATAGGAATAGGATTTGTTTTAAGGGCACCTCAGTATTGATACTTTAAAAGAATTGTATTAATCTGTTAGACTATCCAACATTTGTATTTAGGACGCATAATGGTTACATGAACATGAGTATACAAGATCCGGGATATATAATCATATCTCGGTACAGTCAATAGTTATTGACCTGCCAATGTAAAGTTTTGTAATTGTCACTATGGTTAATCTTTAAGCAAGTTACATTGACGTATAAATATGTAGAATATATATATATACATACATATAGTCACAATAACTTAATTTTCAAACTTAAGAATGCTTCAGATATGCTAGGGATTTGATTATAAACTTGTGTTCATAAACTGCGGTGATTCAACATTTGCTCCGGCAAAAGTTAACGAGCCTGGCTTTATTTCGTCAAAGTATTAGCGGTAAAGTTAGGGTTGGCTTTGGGTTTCAGATTAGGTCTAGGGTAAACGTGAAAGTAAGGTATATATTTATTTGTTTTCCAGGGCTGCAGTTACAAATTCGCTTAGTCCGGGATATTGACACTGAGCATATTTCATGAGCAAATGTCGTTTAATTTTTTTTGGTCAAGATTCATGTATTTCCTACGCTGAAGAACAATTTAGAAGCCCACTTTGTGCATGTTGGAAATAATTTAACCATTACGTCTGAACATGTTATTTATAATTCCTTTAACTTTAATTTTTATTTTTTAGTTTACTGTTATATTTTTGCTTTTCGGATCATTTTCTAATTTAACCATTCATTATGTCTTTATTTACAAATTGCAACATGCATTGTGCATGCTCCGACTCTCTTTCTCTCTCTCTCTCTCTCTCCCTCTCCCTCTTTAGGTCTTTCTTCAATGCTCCTCTTACCTTCTTAATCTTAAAGTCTTCGTTTAATATTTTCTCTTTCTCTCTCTCCCTCTCTATCTCTCTCTTTCCAGTTCCCTCTTTGTCGTTGTACATACTTCTCTCTTTAATACTATCATGCAAAAACATACAAGTACACAAACCCCCGCACGAAAAACCTTTCTCTCTTTAGTCTCTCTCTCTCTCTCTCTCTGTATTTATCTTTCTCGCAAATGCTCCTCTCTCTTACATTTATCATAATGTCTGTGTGAACTACCTTCACCTCTTCTCTCTCCTCTCTCTCTCTCTCTCTCTCTCTGCCTGTTTCTCCATCTCTATCTCCCTTCAGCATTCCGCTCTCAGTCTCAGGTAAATGCCCTTTTCTTCCATCTGGATGGATTTTCGTCAACCCCTCTAATTTTGGTACATGTACTTCAACAATCCGAAACTCGCTTTTTATCTATTTACGTGATTTGGTCGAGAGATACTTCAAATGGTATCAAATCCAAACAGCAAAATAATCTAAAAGTAAACTGTAATAAGAGGTTTTGAAATCACCATACAAAAAAGAAGAACGTGTCTCGAAAAAAAGTGGCAATGCCTAGTTTTCATTTGTTTCAACTGCATGGTTGTCACTTATTTCTTTACTTATGTATTTGATTTTTGTTATTATTATTTTATTATTTAATGGGCAAGGACGGGGAATGCTAGACTCCAAACATGCATCACTTGCCACTAACTTATATCCTAGTTTAGACGAGGTTGATTTTTTTTTAAGCACTTCATACAATATCGACTCCGATGCAAATGATTTTTTAAGTAGTTTTTAATTGGTAAACTCTGTACTTCTCTTTCAAGTAAATTGATGATAAGGTGATGAACGATATCGATGGACATATATATTAGTGATATAGTGATGAAGACAAAGAACTACCACTTGAAATACAAATCTGATGTCATATTCATTTTTTATATCATGTTTGAGTATCAGCTAATGAAATCCCCCCCCCCCCCCCCGCCGTTGTATTTAATATACCGAAAGTCTCAAACATAATGTCGAGGACCAATTAGATTTGTCAAGTGCTTTAGAGCAAAACACACATTTGCACAAAATACAATAAATCAATAGTTGCTTGATTTTGTTTGCCAACTAATCCTATATTATATTTTACACACAAACACGCCTGCAAACTGTTCATACGAGTATTGTTTATTTAATGTCAATACGTTAAGCATATATTTGTGTACAGACTATTAACGATTAATGTAACGAGCGTAAAGTAATACATGTTAGTCTATTCAGTATTTGTTATTAATAGATTAAGACATTAAGAAAGTTCCATGCATAGTTTATTTGCAATCCCAGTTTATGATCACATATATGTACAGCCAAATGATTTTCTGCTCAAGAGATGACTTGTTATATGTTTTACCGTATTGACAGCCACCTACCATGTCTACAATAGCATTACAATATCACTAAAGCTATTACGGAAAAGAACATGATATTAAATACATAAAATATGATAAGATTAGACAGATATAATCATGATTATAATCACAAACATTTCAACAAACGCTATTAGCTTTAGCATTTTTAGCTCAGAAAATTAGTCATCGTGGGGACACATTTTTATACTGCGATAGAATGACAATTAATTATAATCTTTCTTGTAATGATAAGCTTGATATCACTTTTCCAATGAAACCATTCATAACTCAATAACGTTGAAAGAAGCATTCAACATTAAATTCATCGATATACCAAGACTGGACACAACATTCAAAACGAGTTTAACGACACTCAACACAGTTAACATCCATGTGATCAAGGAGTTTACAGAATTACACGGTTTACATTTAGTAACAGTGCCAACATTTTTAAACAAAGTATTGCTTAAGTACAAAATAATCATATAAATCAGTAAAATAAAGTTGATTATAATTTTGTAACGATACAAATAATTCGCCTATTAATGTCTGCATTTAGCGTTGGTATTCTAAGTATCTATCTAGCACATTTGCCTTTCTTGTTCGAGCTCATACTTATTCATCTGGTTTAGTTAACTGAAACTTTATCCATGTTGATATCGGGCTCAAATGAATTATATACAACATATCAGTATGTATTTTTTTCTTCTTCAAAATACAGAAAATGAGTCATTTTGGACGACAGTTTCTTACTGTGATAGAATGACAATGAATTATTATTTTTTCTTGTAATGATACAAAGAACATAATACCCCACCCACTTCTTAAATCAAACATAGATCAACATTTTGAAAAAACAAGAATAAACAATATTGTCTGATCATTTGAAATAATTGAACAGAGAGACAAAACAACATATACAGAGAATTATGATGCGTATCATAGCGTTCATTTTACCAGTAAAAGTCTTAGAAAAGAATAATTTGTTTTTTATCACTTTTTTTCTTCTCCATTAACAAAAAATCCGCTGCATGGAACGTTTTAATTGTAACTTTGTAGGCATTAACCGACATTCAGTTTTTTTTTCTTCAGCACATCATTTCGTTTGATTAGTAAAGTGAATTATGTAGTGCAATTATACGTACCAAGATGAAGCATTTAAAGAGCTCCAAGAAGTGCCTTCGGATTCGATACGGAACAATATCCATGAAAAATGGAAATTATACAGAATACCTTATAATAAATGCGTATAATTGTTATAGCAGCAGTTTTTTTCCCAGAGAGAATATTCGAATGCAAAATACAAATGTAAGCGGCTTAATAATTGTGGATTAAAATATTTGTTCTTATTTTCATTTACTTCGGTACATAAACAAATTGTACCTTATATAGCGCTTTTGCAGTAAACTGATCACTATACGCCGATACAAAAACATAAGAAATTTGCAATTTTCTCATAGAGCAACCTCCATCTTGGATTCGTGGATATCTTCTTCAGATCATTGAGTACTGGAGGCATCCACGTAGAAGCTGAAGCAACTGAAACTTACTCCTTTCTGAGAGCGGACCTGGATTACTCCTATCAGGAACTTCATAGATGGCAGTAATTCCGAGATTTTGAAGTTCCCCTCCTGCCCTAAACCTTAGTGATACATCGGAAACGTCAAGCAAGGCACAGAGAGGGACGCGACCTATCCAATCAAAAGCATTCAGTTTGATTGAAATAAGTCGTTTAATCGTTTATATACCACACATGTTTCATCACCTAATCATTTAATTATTTTATATTTTTATTTGCTTTTTGATACCAGAGAAGGGATCGAATTCGCAATGTTTCATTTATATATGTGCCTTCTAGTATTGTCATTAGACATATTGAATACATGGGCGTCAATCCTGGGGGGGACGGGGGGACACGTCCCCCCCACGAATTTTCAGGTGGCGAAATGTCCCCCCCATGATTCGGGGTTAAAATCTTTTTTTTTTTTAATTTCTTCCTCTCTTTCTCTCTGTGTTGAGAAAATCAAGCCAAATCAGGCGATCAGATTTTATTAATAGAACTAGAAGCGTCATTAATATTACATTCACATTACCGGAAGTTCAAACATTGGTTTACGATGAAAATCCTTTCCCCAACTGAAAAAAATAAATTAATCCCTTGTATCTTCCAAACTTTATGGCTGATAATGGAAACGACAAATTCATCTATCTACCCCCCCCCCCTCCGTTGCGTTCTTGTTCCTGTTAATTGAACTTAAGACTGTTTTCTTTTTAATTTGACAAAAATTAAGCCCAAAATCAAGCCATCTATCCATCAATTTAAACAAAAATCTTCAACTTCTGAGGGGAACTTCCCCCCTCAGACACCCCCTGCGTACTTGTTCCTTGTTAGTTGAACTTAAGACTGTTTTCTTTTTAAATTTGGCAAAAAAGTATGGCCCAAATTAAGCCATCTATCCATCAATTTAAAAAAAAATCTTCAACTTCTGAGGGGGGCACATCCCCCCTCAGACACCCCCTGCGTTCTACTGTTTTCTTTTTAATTTGGCAAAAAGTATGGCCCAAATCAAGCCATCTATCCATCAATTTAAAAAAAAAAAATCTTCAACTTCTGAGGGGGGCACATCCCCCCTCAGACACCCCCTGCGTTCTACTGTTTTCTTTTTAATTTGGCAAAAAGTATGCACCAATTCGAGCCATCTATCCATCAATTTCAAAAAAATCTTCAACTTCTGAGGGGGGCACATCCCCCCTCAGACACCCCCTGCGTTCTTGTTCCTTGTTAGTTGAACTTAAGACTGTTTTCTTTTTAATTAGGCAAAAGGTATGCCCAAAATCAAGCCATCTATCCATCAATTTAAAAAAAAATCTTCAACTTCTGAGGGGGGCTCAGACACACCATGCGTTCTTGTTCCTTGTTAGTTGAACTTAAGACTGTTTTCATTTTAATTTGGAAAAAAGTATGCCTCAAACCAAGCCATCTATCCATCAATTTCAAACAAAATCTTCAACTTCTGGGGGGGGGGGGCACATCCCCCCCTCAGACACCCCCTGCGTTCTTGTTCCTTGTTAGTTGAACTTAAGACTGTTTTCTTTTTAAATTTGGCAAAAAGTATGGCCCAAATCAAGCCATCTATCCATCAATTTAAAAAAAAATCTTCAACTTCTCAGGGGGGCACATCCCCCCTCAGACACCCCCTGCGTTCTACCGTTTTCTTTTTAATTTGGCAAAAACTATGCCCAAAATCAAGCCATCTATCCATCAATTTAAACAAAAATCTTCAACTTCTGAGGGGGGCACATCCCCCCTCAGACACCCCCTGCGTTCTACTGTTTTCTTTTTAATTTGGCAAAAAGTATGCACCAAATTGAGCCAATTATGCATCAATTTAAAAAAAGTATTCAACTTCTAAGGGGGCACATCCCCTCAGACACCCCCCCCCCCCTCCCCTGCGTGGCGCGCCCATTCGCCCCCCTTACAAAATAACCTGGCGCCGCCCTGTCTGAACTTGTGTCCCCCCCACGGTCTGATTTGGATTGACGGCCATGATTGAATATACCACATTTTCTAGGGTTGTAACTGGCGAGTAAGAGAAGGATCGAAGGGACAGAGATACAAAGAGAAAGAGAGAAGGGTGATATATGAGGCAGACCGAAAAAAGGAGTAAACGTAGAGTATTAAGATATAGTGATACATTTACAAATATGACATTGCAAATGAATTGTAATAAGTTGGGGCAATCGTAATAAAATAGCCTGATGATATTTATGTTGGAATTTAACTACAACAAATGCGACCTAGCAAATGGATCATGAAAGGGATATATAAAGTTCAGTCGCCAGTGTGAAGACCAGAGATATAGTGTAAAAAATTGAATAAAATATCACGTTGTGTTCGATTGATATAATACAGGGTATTAAATGTGAGCATTGTCTTTGTTTATACTTTACATTAATTAGTACCATGCTTCGGCTCAAAATGAGAAAGCTGTACCCCGTACATGTACAATTGATATCCAGAACCGAAGTTTATGTTATGGTATACATGTACAAGCAAATAATTGGAAAATATTATTACATGTTACGTTTAATTTTTGTTTCATCCGGATAAAACGTCACAATCGCTTAATCTTCTTCATGTTCAAACTGTTGGCTTTGGATTTTCAGATCATTGGATTTTCAGATCAAGACCTTGGCTCTCACGGTATCAACACGGGGGACAGTTGTTTACAAACTAAGGACATGATCTTTTATGTTCATGCATATAAACTACTTTATACAAATACAAATTTGTCTAAACATGTCAATGGTTGCCGTGTGATTATGATCATTATATTAATGAGGAAACATTGTGATCTCATGAACCTATTATGTAATTTAAGCATTCATTATAACATGGTACGTATCAGCGCGCAACTCACGAAGGAAGGAAAAGGTATTGAACTTACAAAATAAACGGGCGAAGGGCGTGTGAGAGTCCACGATATCAACGTGATCAAAATTAATGATGTGTAATTAAGTGCTTAATAGTATGACATAATGAGCATTGCAGATATCTAAGATAAGTACTTGATATCAATGGCAGTTTTGTGGATGTGGATATTTTATCACATGAATACTAGTTGTTTCTCGTATGTTTCATTTTCTACTATTAACTGATGAAATGTATTATTTACTATCGTTTGCTATTTGCTATCGTTAGATACCTACCCGTTTAATTGCAAATAACGTAAAGAAATACATACGCAAACAACATTTAACAACCTGCATATTATCCAAAAGTTTCATTTGTAAAAATAACCTGGCTATTTATTTCATTCACCTCTTTACTTCTGCATGTGTTCATTAATCGTAATCGATTCGGTGGATTGGTTTGTATCAACAATGTAATTTAAAATCGTTTAAAGATGCGCTTTCCTATGTCTTCGGTTTCTCCTCCTACCTTCCATTAAAGATTAGGAGCAAACTCACCAGTAAGAGTCTCTGTTAACGTGATTAATGGTGCGTCTCTTGGAATATGAGCCGGCCTGAAGATAAAAATGAGAAAATGCATTGATTAAGAATCGTTATTATTATTTACCTGGTGGTAATTAAAAGTTTAATGATAACGAAATACAATTTGAATTTGCACTCCCCCCCCCCAAAAAAAAAAAAAAAAAATCCTCACAAGAATAGAAACTGGATGTATGTGTTATGCATTAAAAGGCCCTCTGTACTAGTTTGGCTAGGAGGCATTAGACCACCCAGGGTGCTCACTGACAGGTGGCTATATCATCAACTCAGCTCTCAATTAACATGAGAAAAAGAGGATCATGGGGGACCAATGTTCACCGATTAGGCATTGTTTTCGATATAGAGGGAGCAAGTAGCTACAAGTTACTGTAGTACAGTGGGGCTTTGAAACGATTATAATAAGCGTTCTTAGTGCTCTAAAACTAAGGCAAGCTTTCTGCAAATCAAAATTTCAATTGTCTAGCCCAGTCGCTCTTTTCCTTGTAATGTTTGAAGATGAAGAATTTCTTAGCGCTTTAAATTGTTTTATCTAGATTAGCACCGGGAGCTAGGGGCCAGATGCTTCTATTTTCCAACGGATGGGGGAATATCTGTTCCACCTGAAAGACAATAATGGATTTTTAGTAAACTGAGTTTCACGCTTGTAAGTGCTCTAAAATGCAGTTTCACACTATCAAAACCCTTCGGCCGTCATTCTCTTTAATTCGATGAGAGTCTTCCTTATATTATAAACGCAAAACAATTTATTAAAGAAAAGAAGTTTCATATGCCCCGTATTCCAAAGGTGTTAGAGCGAGGGCCATTATGTTGCCCTTCAGTAAAGTGACTTGGTAACATTATTGAAGGTTGATGAAAAAACTGCGTAACTTTTGTATGAAAATGTTACTTTTTATATTCCTTCTACTCTACTAACCCTCTAACATGGAAACAATTCTGGAAAATGCTCATACCACAACGATATTTATTGTTTTCTTTGTAGGCGTCACTGTACAACACCCTCTAACAGTAAATTCTCCCAACCATTTTTGAATTTCCCAACCGACGGCGTTTTTCTAAGAAATGAAAATAAGACATAAGACAGGCTTTAAAAAATCTGTCAACACTGAATTGTCTGAAATAGTGTGTATAGCTAACTCATTGCTTTGTGACAAATTACATTCCCCTCAAATGTAATTAAATTGCAATAACATAGTTTGCAGAATTAAGGAATCGATCAGATCAGTTTTCCCCATGTTTTATTATTAATAATGGGCGGTTTCACTCAAACGTTCAGATTATCTATAATTGTACATCTAGCATAGAAGTCACTACCTTATCACCATACCTTATCATCTAAACAATGTTACCAAGTCGCTTTGATATTATAAGTAGGTATAACGAATACCTCTTATCACTGGTAATACAACATGAAATTACAACACCTTAACATGCAATTTTCTGAATTGGTGTTTGTTTGTTTGTTTCAAGTACTATTAATCGCTTTCGGCCCCTAATCAGCACCCTCTTAAAGGGATTCCGTAACCTTGTCTCAGAATCAGAAAAAAATCCCGGATTTAGCTCATGCTGAAATGATAATTATAAACCTTTAGGTCAGTCAGGAACCCCATGACTTTTACAAGCCGATTGCCTGTCTGATTATCAAGATATTTTTTCTTTTTTTCTTTGCCTCATCAGAGGATTTATTGATTATATATACATGGTTACATTCAAAGATACAATACTACAAATCAAATTTACATAATCTCAAAAACATTATTATTGTCATAACAAAGAATTGAAATTAAGTTTTGCTTTGCAAAGCAATTGAATCCTAATTAACATACAAATTATACTGATAGTTTTGGTTCCCTTTCTTTTTTTTCTTTTTTTTTCTTCTTTTCTTAAATAATACCCAATAGTTCTTTTGGTAAAAGCTTTCTGTTCATCTTTAAGTTTGATTTACTTTCCATTCTTTTTATAATTTCTCTATGGAGATTTTGTTTAGAAGCAACTTTTCTCTTATCTATCCCAATTATATTTCGTTTAACAATCAATTTATAAATGGTCCAAAATGCTATTGTAAAGAATAATATACAATGACTTTCACAATCTATTTTGAGTAGGTGTTGGATATTGAGCGTCAGTATCCTTACTTTGTATATATCTCTTAATATTTCTTTGATATGTTTAATGAAGGGCTCAATTAGTTTGCATTCTATAAATGCGTGATTCATATCCTCTTTTATATTACATGTTGGGCATACATCGTCATTGGATATTCCCCATTTGAAAAGATTACTTCTTACTGGCAATAGGTTATACAGTAATTTCAAATTAAACTCTCGCAATTTGCTTTCTTTAATTTGAGCAAGATTACGCTTGAATACCTTAGACCAATCAATGTCTACATTAAGTTTTTTTCTCCCAATAAAGGCAACATGAGTTAATACAGTTCTCGAAGGAATGAGTTTATAGAAACGATTGCTACTTATATCAGTAACATGTTTTACCTTATTTGCCACCAACAGATATGGAACATTGTTTTCATTTTCTTGTCTAGTATAATCATGCATAAATTCTTCTTTTAAACTATTGACCCATACAGGAGATATCGCTCGTTTAAGTCTTGCATAGTCAAACATTGCATTGCATTTTCGTTTGGAATGCACCTGCGATTATATTCAGTTGACCGAAAGCCATCTCTCGTAAAAAGGTCTCCTAAAAATACTAGACCACTATCATACCAGCCTTTATAAAAGAGCGACTGATTATCATACACCACATGTTTGTTGTGCCAAATAATCTGATCTGAAACTTTAACTGGTTCATGTATAGATATACAAACATCTTTCACTGTAGTGCAGTATCTAATCATTTCCCATGCCTTTAAGATTTCTACGTAAAATGACGGAATTTTCTTTTGAACTAGAATGTCATTAAGTGTGGTTATATTATAAGAGCAGTTCAGCAGTAGCTTGATGCTTCCCAATAAGTTGAACCAGTAAGAAAAAAATGTTTTCCACGCTCCATTACTCTCATTGAAAAATCTACCTAACCATTTCAGTCGGAAGCTAAACAATTGCCTTTGTATGTCAAGTATTTTTATACCACCTTTACTGTAGTCTTCCATAAGAGAAATCCTTTTGATTTTTTCTGTTTTCCCACTCCAAATAAATTTGAATATAATGCTTTCTATCAACTTCAAAAAGTTTGGAGGGATGGAATCAACCATGATCAAGTGAGTAACTTGGCTAAGTGCTAGACTTTTCAGTACCGTGACTCTTCCAAAAATGGTTAAGCTTCTTTTTGTCCAGCTATCAACAATGTTCCTCAATTTTATCAACTTCTACTCCCAGTCCATCTTTAGAGCTTCATTATTATTAAAATATATGTAGTGACCTAAGTATATTATAGGTTTGTGGGACCATTTCAGATCATGATTCTCTAAATTCCAAATTCTATCAGTGTCTCCTAGCCATATCATGGCTGTCTTTTCTTTATTTATTCTTGGACCTGCTACTTCGCCAAACTGATTCAGTTCATGTAAAATTCCATTTAATGAAGTTTCATCCGGAACAAAAAATAATGTATCGTCGGCATATTGCAACAACTTTAGTTTAAGGTCATACCCGACCATTTCTATTGGTTTAATCATATTATTTTTTCTCGCTTTGTTTGCCATGAGCTCGGCAGCTAAGATAAACAGCAGTGCTGACAATGGACATCCTTGTCGTATGCCTCTTTCAACATCAAAACTTTTGGAAATCCAACCATTAACCAATACCGAACTTGAAATATTTTTATATAGGGCAGAGATCCATTTGCGAAATGACTCACCAAAGTTAAACTTTTCTAGACATGAGTTAAGAAATTGTATATCTAGGCATCGAATGCTTTAGAAAAATCTACTAGCATAATTGCTCCAGTTTGACCATTTTTAGTAAAATATTCAATTATGTCTTTTGTCAACCTTACATTACTGGCTGCCAGACGACCTTTTATATAACCTGTCTGATTTTCATGTACAATTTCCCCGATGACTTTCTGTACCCTTGCAGCTAAAACCGCTGCCATTATTTTATAGTCATAATTAAGCAAAGTGATTGGTCTCCAGTTTTGTAAATCATGAGCATCACCTTTCTTGAATAACAATGTGATGAGCCCTTTCTTTTGTGTGTCTGACATAACTCCTGTTGAATAACACTCATTCAACGCTTCAACCACCAATGTTTTTACCTGTGGCCAAAACACCTGATAGAATTCAATAGAGATTCCGTCTGATCCTGGTGTCTTATTTTTCTGCATTGCAAATACTGCACGTTTACATTCCTCTTCGGTAATTAATCCATCACACAATTCTTTGTTTTCGTTAGATAATTGATTAATGTTTTGAAAACCAATATAATTGCTCATATTCTTGGTATCATGCTTTTCTTCTTTATACAAATTTGAATAGTACTTTACGACCTTTTCCATAATCTCTTCATTTCTGCTAACGATTTGACTATCATTTCCACGTTTTAATTGTGAAATTTCCTTTTTCTTTGCATTACTCTTTTCTAAACCCAAAAAATACTTCGTACTTTTCTCTCCTTCTTCCATCCACCTAATACGAGCTCTGATTCCAGCTCCTCTAGATTCATGTCTATAAATCTTCTCTAACTTCTCCTTTGTGTCGGTGTACTCTTTTTCTATTTCTTTATCAGGTACACTGACATCAATTTGTTTTTCAAGTTCACACAATTTCTTGTCTAATGAAAATTTATCATTTATCTTATCGAGTGCTTTTGTTCTACAGAATTGTTGTGAAAATTCACGAATTCTAATCTTGAACATTTCCCACCTTTTTTGTGAGGAAGGGTATTCATCTTCACAAAAGGAATAGATAATTTCGGAAACTTTCATTTTGTAATTTACATCATCTAAGATATCGGTATTCATTTTCCAATACCCTGGTCCTCTTTCATTTTGTTTGATACAAAATTTAAGTGTTATAGCATTGTGATCAGTTCTGATGGCAGGACGGATATCAGTACATAATGTTTTTACCTTTATTTGTTTAGATACAAGCCAAAAATCCAATCTCGAAGCACTCTTGAGAGATATGTTTCTCCATGTGTATTGCTTGATATCTAAATGCATTAGTCTCAAGACATCGCATAGAGCATATCTTTTAACAAACTTTTTGAGGTTTACGGGTGTCTTGTAATATCTGTTTTCCGTTCCTCGTACATCCTTGTGCATGTCTAGCACACAATTCCAATCACCCCCTAGAATTAATTCACGGTCATGGTTATAATGTTTATTCATTTCAGAATTTAACTTTCGAAAGAAGCCTTCCCTAAGTTGCTTTTGGGTGGGCGCATACACATTTATTAGCAATAACTCCATATCATGAACTTTGGCTTGTAGCATCAAAAGTTGACCATTTAGCATACATTTTACTGCAATAGTTTGTACATTTAATTTATCATTGAAAAATATTGAGACTCCTCGTGAGTGATTGGTTCCATGAGCAAAAAAACATGGACCATGCCATTCACTTCTTACAATTGTTTCAAGATATTTATGATTGGAATTACAAATTTTGAAAACCGTTTGCCAAACGGTTTTCATAACACTACAGTCTATTGGGAAAAACGAGTTTGGTAAATCCGGTCGCTCAAAGATCTTTACTTTTTCGAGGAACTTCTTGATCATTTTGAAGCCCAATTTTTAAGGGCTTCTATATTACACCATATCACAAACACTGATAACACGTAGGGCCGTGCATCTCAGATTTAACATTGTTAAACGATTGTTAAGCTGCTAAAGTGAAAACTCCGCTAAAGTGTAACTCGCCGCCAAAGTTTCTGAAAAAATAGTTCACTTTAGCGAACGGGCATCGCGGCCGTGTTAAGCTGCTAAAGTGAAAACTCCGCTTAAGTGTAACCCGCCGCCTAAGTTTCTGAAAAAGTAGTTCACTTCAGCGAACGGGCATCGCGGCCATATTGTACGTGTGATATCGGCGCGCACGGAGGCGTGATTAGAAATTGACTAGTGTCTAGCAATCTATGCAATACAGTTACTCATCACAGTTATAGTCTTAGTATATTTCATGGAAAGGGGATTAATCCAACTATCAGAAAACCTCCCCTTGTGTGGGTATAATCAAGGACAAACAAAGGCAGGCCTATATGCACCGTGAAAAGAGTAGTTTACACCAATTTACACGCGACCCTATGGCGCTCTACTTCCAAATTTTGATGAAATTCCATTTCTTAGCATTCACTACCAAGGTTTTTACTCTTTGCCTGTGGTAACATGTAACCCAATGTCCTTTTTCAGTATACTGACATACAATGAAATTGTGGAGCACAGATCTGTATTATATTGCTGTTGAAGTGCTATGTACAGAGAAAGTCATGCACTTGAGATCCAGCAAATACTATTGGAAATATGTTATGGGAAGATGTTTATATTAAAGGTAATACAAAGTTTTGGTATGGGTTCATGATTTTGGTTCAACTGAACATATCGGAAGCATATGCGATCCTACCATATTCAGTGATCGTTGTCACGGTTAAAATCGAGTCTAAAGTTATGAAATTGTAAATAATAAAGTCGTGATGTTGTATAACTCCCTCTCAAGATCAAGATATTAATCAAGTTATTAAACAATTTTTCTTGACTATAATCGACCGATTAGCTATTCCCGTTTGAGAATTATATATCACAACTACATATTCTGAGATTTTCATGGTCGCAGCTAGCATTGTACGGCCGTAGGCGATATTTGAAATTTATCAAAATTTACCGGGAGCACCGGTAATTTGTTTTATTCCATTTTTCTCGAAAGCAGAAGTATTTTAGGAGCTAAAATTTCTAGTGCTTATAAGACATCCACATGGGCATCCATATATATCAAAATTGTCAAGAATCACTATCCACCCAATTTCCAAAATTTACCAAAACTTTGTATTACCTTTAAGTCACTTGTTATTTATTTTTGTAAAAATAAAGACATAGGCTAAGAAATGAACTGGTCTGAAGAGAGAATATTAAAAATAAAACAGCTGTTGAATTTATGGAAACGGAGAAATCTCACGCCTAAAGGAAAATAATGATATTAAAATCATTGATAATGTCGAAAATCATTTATACATCACAAGTTTTGTCTTGTCCTAAAGATATTTATGGTGCTCGATAAGTTATTTTTTGATTTCCTATGGAAAGGGTGACCTGCAAAGGTTAAAAGGTCAAATGTATTAAATAGTATCCAAGAAGGTGATTTACATAATTATGTTAGATGTACAAACAAAGGTTGCATCGTTATAATATAAATTGGTTTTGTAAATATCTAAGCGATGAGCTAAATGCAGGTTGCAAATGTATGTTTTACTATTGGTTTGAGCAAATTCGTGGTATAAAGGTTATAATGAATTGTAAATATAATACACAAAACGCAAGTTTTCTGGAAAACAAGATGCCTTATTTCTATTATAATTTAATTATGAACTTTTATGACACACTACCCAAGAAAGATTCGATCAGGTACTTTTAATAGCTATCGTAGAGAAATGAGTTGGCTGAATACTAATGTAATGTATAAAAGGAAAATGCTTTTGTAAAGGAATTGGATAAATTCTGACATTTTGTTTGTTGGGGACTTAATGGATGGTAAAGGTTTTCTACCAGTTAATGAGTTAATTGCGAAAATATTATTTAAGGGTAGAAGGTGGTATAGTCAATATGCACGTATTCGAAGAGCGATTCAATCATTTGGGTAAATGTTAGTACTTGCAGATATGAATGTAGAACATAGAGAGTATATGAAATTTAGATCCACAGCGTTTGTATATAATGATATAAAATTGGTTGAGGATATGATTTCAGTTAGACAGTTGACAGTTAAAAGAATATATATCATGGGTTAATTAAAACAAAAATCGAAGAATCTAGAGGGGAGGAATGTTGGCGTTATACTTTGGAAATTGAATGTATACCTGTATGGTCAGATGTTTGGTTATTTAAGTTAAAAGGTATAAAAGACAGATAACTAAATAATTTCAATTTCAAATTCATGTACAATATTTTAGCAATACCAAATATTTTGTTTAAATGGAAAGTAAATGTACTGAGTAATATTATTAATATAATCAAACAGGTGATTATATGCAATCTTCAACATACGAACGTACGAACTTGGTAGAAAACAGAGTGGTATGTGAGGACCACTGACTAGTCTAGTCTAGTCTAGTCTAGTCGGGTCGTCTCTGTCTGTGTTGTGAAGACCCTACGTCACACACAAAAAATGTTGCGCAATGCATTGTGGGGGAGAAATGGCTTGATCATTAACTTGCTTTATGCTCATTAAAACAAATTATCAAAAATAAATCTGAATTCCATTTTCCAAAACCAAGTTATATTTGGGATTTTTAACCAATATATTTCAATTCATGATCTTCCTCATTGTACATGGTATAGAGGTAAAATAAGAATACAAAGGGCAAAGGAATTACCATTATCACTTATATCAACATGATTACTATCATTATCCTCATCATTTTCCGTCATCAGTGTCATCTCTGCTTTCATCTTAATGATCATCGTCATCATCCCTATCACCATCATCATAACCATAAATGTATACTGCAACATCAATTCAACTTATAATATAAATTTATATATGATTCTACTCTACTTGAAAGATGTTTAAAGCCTTTTCCCTTTCAGATTTAACGACATACCACCTAATTCGTTTGAATGAGGATTTAAATTCTCGTTCTTTCTTTATTTTTTATTTCTCCACTTTTTTGTGCAAGTGATTACTCATGACGTCACAGGAACATTTTCAAGGTCATAAGCTCTTCATGACGTTTTCCAGGCGCCATTTTGTGAAAAACAACTCATGATCATATCTTCATAACCGAGATTCATTTCTCATTCACATTTATCATGATTAAGGTCAACATCCGTCCAGTCAATGTCAGGTCAATAAAGCCGCACACGCGAATGCGCGCGCGTTTTTGTTCGTCATGGCCGAACGCAACATTAATCCTCCTCTTTTTTTGGCATGATATTTCTCATGTTTTTCCGAACAATATGATACCATGTTTTTTTTCTTTATTTTGATTTGATTTGATTTGATTTATTGGTTTCTGCATCTTTTTTCTTTTTTTCATTATACATTTTCATGAACATAATATGGTTTGATACAATATTTCAAGTGTATATAATTTTATACAGATAATAAACGAAATTAAAGGAATATATATTGAATGCATAATTAACATACATTAGATGCAGGAGGGCTACAGAAATAAGCAAAGTAGCTTGACGTGCCCGCAGCCCTCAACTTAGATACAACAATACAAAAAAAAGAAGAAAAAATGAGTGACTTGCAGAGAAGAAAAGGAAAGGGGAGAGAAGGAGCGTTGGTAATAATACAATAAATCTCATACATCTGCTGATTGAATGCAGGTTCATTCATGAATGGATAAACGATGCTAGGTCATGGACGATTACACATCATTGTTGAATATACAGTCAATGTACACACGAACATGAATACAGTAGAATTACACACGACAGGATCAATACTTAGACAATAACATAGTTTTAACTCCCGTCTTAAAAGAATACAATGTCCTAAGGTTTCTTATTACAATGGGCAGAGAGTTCCAAATGTCTGGGCCGGCGTGTCTAATGGATTTGAGAGCCAATGAGGTTTTTGGATTTCTTAAATGGAATTGTTCAGTTTGCCTTGTAAGGAATGAGCGTCCGTTCAAGATAAATGTGCGTATATGTCCGTTTATGGGCCAAAATATGTTTATACAAAATCCATTATAGCTCTTTGGGATGGACCGAGACTCTCAATTTTTGTTCATATTTGGATAGAGTATGAATCCGAAATATGATTTCATGTCTCATTTGGCCATTAACAAATATTTTGACGTATCATAATGGCCTTGGAACCCAAAATACGAATTTGCATATTATGACGTCAGCATATTTATTGAAAATTAATTGTATCTCTGTAAATATTGATTGATTTTCTTCCAGATTTTGATATGTTATAGCTAAGACAACTCTCCACAAGATCAGTTTCATCAATTTTCATTTTGATAACGTCAATATAGTGGAAGTTTCGATTAAAGGCGACATGTCAGAAATTTCTTAAGTTGCGTGTTATGCCTATAGAAGGTTAATTTCGTTCACATCTTGAATCTACACGACATTGTTCTTTGAGCAGTATCTCGCCTTTGTTGGTTCTTTTTTACAACAAATTTTAGTATGGTATAGCTGAGACCATTCAGCTATCGCAAATGTGCCTTTTATATTTTCATAAGATGTTGGGATCAGGTCGAAATTTTCAATTGAAAGTGAAATTGCGACTATGGCAAGGCCGTTTGTCAGCTTTGCATATATGAAATGTCTATGAGACATATTTTGGTCTAGTGGTTAAAGCACTCGAGTCCCATTCCGGTGACCCAGGTTCGATTAGTGGTGTGTCATTTTTTGTTTTTGTGTTTGTTTTTGCTTTCATCTTATTTATTTTATTTTAAACCTTCTTCGACTACTATTACATATCATATATAATCACTAACAATGTAATAAAATGCCTTATTCTGCGTGTTATATCTTTTATGGAAGAAGAATGTCAATAGTTTGCGTACAACCCTGTGGGAAATCTGATTCCTTGTCGTGTATTAAAGCCCCACTGTCCTACTTGTAGCTACTTGCTCCCTCTATATAGAAAACTTCCCCAATCGGTGCCTGTTGGTCCCCCACGATCTTCTATTTCTTATGTTATTTGAGAGCAGAGTCAATGAGATAGCCACCTGTCAGTGACCTCGCTGTGTGGTCTTATCCCTCCTTGCCAAACTAGTGGAGATAAGCTTTAAACCTACATAGGCTTAATCTGCCAAGTCTCGAACAATATCAGATCTTCCCATTCTATTTATGCTGGAAATATTGAATTCATCTTTCCCGTTGCATCTCTCTCTCTCTCTCTCTCTCCGAGTCGACTCTCTTGATCTGTGTCCCTTCCTCTCTCTTGGTCTGCCCCTTCTTATTCTCTTGCTTTGTATCTGCATCTCTCTCTCTCTCTCTCTACTCTTTTTCCCTCTCTCAGTCTTCCTTTCCCTCTCTTGCTCATCCTCCCTCTCCTTCCCTTGCTCTGTCTCTGCATTTCTCTCTCTCTCCCTCTTTACTTTCCCCCTCTCCATCTATCTGTCTCCGTTGCCCTCTCTTGCTCTGCCTCTCTCTCTCTTCTTCTCTTGCTGTGTCTCTCTCTGTCACTGCCTCTCGATATCAGACCACCTCATTCGTCCTTTAAAGTGATGAATTCATCTAGTTTGTGATTGTTCTTGTATCGTGTGGAAAGGATGCACACAGATTAATCAAAACCAGCTCTGCAGTTGAAAACCATAGTAATGTAGATTTATTTATGACCATTTTATTGCACATGCACAGTTGACATGAAATGTGCTGATAAATGATATTCTTTCTGAACCGGCTTTGTTTTTTCTCCCTGCTCTAAAGTGTGAAAACAGTACCTAAAACAACTTCCATACAATTTGTATTAATGTACACAATTTTTAAATGTTCAGATATTTCCTGGAGGACATTCAGTTTGTTATGATTGACATCAAATACCGTAGTACCGCAGTGGTTCTGTAGTACAAGTACTGCGGTAGTACTGCAGTAGTACCGCAATATTTGTACTGCAGTGAGTTGGTGAGTTACCTTTTCAAATTTGGGATAAAAAGATATACGAAAAAATTAATTTAGTCAATTTATGTACATTGATATATTTATGGCAAATGTGAATATGGACAACGAAAAAGATAATACTCACCTCACTAAAATCACCATACATCCAAACTGCCTAGCAGTGTCTTTCAGTATGGATGGTGTGACTGTAAAAGAGAACATTTTATGCTTGATGGGATGGACCTTAAAGATATTTTGAAGATGACATTTAGCCTACATAGACAATATTCCATAACAAACAAATGAGTGATTCTTTTTCGGGCAATGACATTTACGGTAACCAGAAATAAGTGTATTTTGTGAAAACCAAAACTGAACATAGTGCGTATAATGAAGAAAATCATAAATTGTTAGAAAGTCGTGGAATCTTTCTAACAATAGCGAGCCAAAATATGATGAATATTTGCAGTTCAACAATCGGAAATTATACTCGGTACAACATGATTTATGAATTCTCGCTACCCTAAATAGGTACGAAAATCTCGAAATTCGCGAGACGAGGTAATTTTCACTCTCTCGGGTCGTCCACTACAACTTCCGGTATAGAGTCCCATCCCAAGTCACGGCCTTCATCCACCCCCATTTTTCAGGGTTCTTACGCTTGGAATCATGAGCCCAGCACTGTGCAGCCTCACAAAAGAAAAACATCGTCACTGATGTCAAAAGACGCAAAAAACAACGAATGAAATGTTCAAATAAACGTTGAAATATTTGCGAAAAAAAAAACAAGACCGAGCAGACGACATATTCGGTGCATACGCTATCGCGCCTAGTAATATAGCGCCTGCACAGGAAGCTGTAATGTCGAAAAGCTATCCCATAATGCAATGCGCGTTTTCAGGATTTTCCCCGGATCTCGGCAGAATCGCTATTTGGGGGTAGCGAGAATTAGTGTAAGTCGTGATATAACTATAGTCAAATTTGAGATTATTTTAAGAATTGGAGTAGGTAGTAATAGGAATACCAATATCAGCAATAGAAACACCAAGAAAATAAAAGAAAAAGGGAATACTGCAAACAGCGTACCTAGTAATGTCTAAAAAAGGGATGATTAAAAAACAATGTACACCCCTCCCTTAATGAAATGGTTCATCCATATATCAAAACTGTTTTAAGCTTCAGGATATTGAGAATGTCGTTGAAAATGCATGTCAGGGCCCCTTATCTTAATCCATATATGCTTTTGAGAGAATTTTTTTTAAACTATTTAATTACTCATAGTTCCTTTTGAATAATCCCAATGTGGCAAACTGACGTTTGAGGGGTGGGATGATGTTAATATAGTCAATGGGTTACTTACGCGTATGTTATGGTTCATACCCTCAATATACACAATTAAAATTTAAAGGACGACTGATATTTAGCAAATATAATGATAACATTCAAGCGACTGAGTATAGACATTGTTGAATAACCTATGGTTACAATGTAATGGAGTATCCTACAAACGTGAATGTATAGCAAGCCCAATAAGTATCATCGCGCGGTTTAGTGAAACCGCCATTATTGTTTACTACAAATTTACAAACACGCAGTTGGGTATGAATTATCTCATTTTAGGCACATTTTTTGTACCTGACATATTCATAGTGTATAGAATTTCTTCACAAAGCTATTTATGGCAAAAGGGCATTACGTTGGTTAAGTAATACTAGCGACTTTTCGATTTGCACGTTCACTAGTCAGGCGCGGATCCAGGGGGGGGGGGGGGTGGGCGGAGCGGGCCTTGGCCCCCCCCCCGCAAAAAAAAAAAAAAAAAAAAAAAAAAGGAGAGAGAAGAAAGGAAGAGAAGGGAAAGAGGAGAGAAAGGGAAAGAAAGGAAGAGGAAAAAGAAAAGAAAAAGGGGAAGAAGGAGATCGGGGCTGAAAGAGCCTTCTTTGCCTCCCAGGCTGTTGCCCCCCCCCCCCCCCCCCCCCCCCAAATAAAAAAAAATAAGAGAGAAGGAAGGAAAGGGAAAGAAAAAAGGAAAAGAGGACTCGGATACTGG